>VZTU01008632.1:0-75727 GCA_013400835.1 Zapornia atra
TTAACGTTCTGAGATTCTGTGATAAGTGTTTAAAAATGTATATTCCATTTTATAATGCTAGTGAGGTCTTTTGTTGGGAGTTGGTTAAATGTAAATAAAGATACATTGTGACTTTCCTCCCCCTCCCCCCTTTTATAATAAACCCAGTAATCAATCCTGGGGCATCTTAATAATAGTTAAAACTTACCTTCCTGAGATAAAACTAAATGGACATGAAAATAAGGTGCGACCCCTAGGTTATGACAGTTTAATAGTACAGACCATGATTGTGCTTGAGCGTGACCTATTTACAATGCTCATTATTATTTATCTCTTCCAACTTGACATTGTGTTTATCTGATGTACTCTTTCTCTGTTGCATGATTCCATGGATTCTCATGCTGATTCCATTTCTTGCCCACCACAAGTAATCTCTTAGTTTCTCCAGACCAATTTTCAGTAATTTTTCATATTACTGTGCATTCTGTTCCCCACAGATCCTGGAGATCATTAACAAGTTTTCTGATGGCTGAATTCTGAACGGTGGGTATAGCGAGCATTCACATGGAGTGTCATGTGCTCCCACACTACATACCAGCATATCCATGCAGTCAGGTATTTATCTTATCATTCCTGTTTGCATGTTTATGTACTGAAATCATGTATACTTTTTATACCGTGTGCAACTTGTAAATGAGCTGCAAGCATCTAACCTTAAAAGTTTACTAACCTGATAGGTATGGTAACCTTAAAAGTTTAGACTAACTTGCAGAAACAGACTGTGAGAACTCTGTGGGTCAGCTTTCCCTCTCTGTCATATAGGGTTCAGGGTACTTCCCCACTACACACATATATCTTATTAATGAGCCTAGAAATACCTCAGAAAAGATTTAGTCCCAACGTCACTAAAGTTTATTTATACTGCCGCTTGTGTGTATTAACACTACTGCAGTTCTTAAAGAACAACTTAAAATTTATTCTCAGTGCTCAATTGGAACAGCAGCAGCAGCAACTGATGTAACCATATGCCAATCTCAGGGTCACTTTTTGGGTGCCTCTTTTTGCCATGTACTGAAAGACTATGAAGACTGCCATATAAAACTTCAACATATAAAGCTGTCATTTATTGACTGTCGCATACAAATGATAGCTAGCATTAACAAGCCACTAGGCTAAGCATGAATAAACTTAGCATAAGACATCCAATGTCATTGCTAGCAGGCAGTAGTTAATCTAATAGGAAAGGTCTGGCATCTGCTCCTCCCTCAAATGGGACTTCAGAGTCATGGAGTTTTCTTATACTACCGTTTTATTCCTGTAGCTTTCTGTATCATTCCTTACTGGTTTTGATTGTGCTTTTCTCTCTTGAATCTTTTTGTTGACACATCATACTTACTTAACAGTCTTATTTCTGTCTAACAGGTATTGCATGGTGCTGCTCAAATGTTCTTTCTCACAATTCCCCTGATAACGAAAGCATTTCCTCAGAAGCCTTAACCATGGTTACACAGTAGTGCCATGCTAAAGTTAGGCCCTGGGTCAAGACAGCTGAATCACAACATAGCCATTGAGGTTATACTAATCCAAACTGTTAGGAACTCATCTGATTAGCTGAATGAATCCCTACTCCAGGGTTACTCATCTTCTGTAGCAGCGCCTATGTGTTGCAGTCCCTAGAGTAGGGCACTGCAGACTAATTTCTCTCCACCTAACTTTTGGGCACATCCATATGATGTTTTAGTTCTTCTGAATCACAGAAATACAGAATCACAGAACAGCAAACAGTCCATACATAGTGCTAAGGCGTTTAGTATTTCTCTCTCTGGCCTGCCAGAGTAGGCTAGGGGTGCACAACCAGATTGGGAGAGGACATAGCCAGCTGACGCCAACTGTCTTTACCATATGGCATCACGCTCAGCAATAAAAGCTGTGGGGTAAGTTTCTCAGGGCTGCAGTGGCTCGTGGACTGGCTGGGCATTGGTAAGCTGGTGATGAGCAACTGTTTTGGGGGTTGGCTTTTTGTATAATTTGTTTTTCTTGATTTTGGTGTTGGGTTTTTCTTTTTATTTTGGTCTGGATTTTTTTTTTTTTTTTGGCGGTGTGTGGTCTTTTTACTTATTGAAATGTCTTTATCTCAACCCATAATTTTTCTCACTTTCACTCTTCTGGTTCTCCTCATCTCACTGAAAGGGTTGAGTGAGCACTTGTGTAGTGCTTAGCTGCCTACAAGTGTTAAACCACAACAAGTACTCTTTGCAAATTTTTAAGTACTCAAGAAACATTAAAGATTTTGTTTCACATATCTTCAAGTAGTTGAATGTAGTGTTTTAGTAATTAACTGGTTTTTAAGTGCTATTAGCTGATGTTTCAGTGTTACAGTGCCTTCCAGTATCATGGCAGATCAGGTGTTTGTAAAACAAATCTTGTAGATATTGATTTCAGAGCTACCAGAGATCAAATGGGTATTCATAATCTTTTTATGTTCTAATATAACAACAGTGTACATCTTTAATTACATTAGAGTCAGACTTGCAACCACATGGAACCTTATGTCTGCTCTTTTTACATTAGTGATTTGTCTAACTTCATGACTTCGAAAACTAACACTTTCACGGTATCAAATGTTATTTTAGATGTGTTTTCACAAATGTGTTTTCAAAGAATTGGGTTTCATTCCAAATCTGAGTGATTTATTTTACTTTGGAATGTCATAAACCAGAGAAAGTCAGAAGGTCCTAAGAAAGTCTAGGATCCTCTTTGTCTACTACTAATTACTCATGTTCATAAGGTCTCAACTACCTGCAAATTCTTCTGTCTAAATAATTTATCTTTCTCTGTAGGCATATCTAAATAGATGAAGATAGCACACACATCTGTCTGGGCCTCTATAGATTTATTTCTGAGGATACTCAAACTCCCAGTAGTCCACAAATCACTTTCCATATTACCCTTATTCCACCTGTTGTTTTCTTTTATACCCTGCTCTCTCTGAAGTGTAAATCTTTATTCCACAATGACTTGTTCTTCCATTTTGTGTCCTACATGAAATACTTTATTAGGAAATGCATGCTTTCCTGAAATCCACAAGGCGATTAGCCAGTCTTCATATGCTTTTATGGGTGTCATGGCTGAAAAGTAGACAATTTCATTGAAGGTCATGCATGATACTAAGGCTTGTGATTAAGAAATACATATTGGCATCTATAGGTAGGTATCTCAGGTTACCAAGTCCTCAAAAGGTTCATAACATAATTTAGTTTGGAAGACTCCTGTGGGTGTTGTATAGCTGAACACCTCACATAAACAGAACTAAATTCAAACCATACTCATGGCACTCTACTGAGTCCACTTCAGTTTTTCAACATGTTTCTTCTACTAGAAGAAACCATACTCTAAGTGTAGCTTCATGAGTGTTAAATAAAGGGAAAAAATGACAGTCCTTGTCTATGTGACTATTTACTTGTTATTACAAACCCGTATGTGATCTAATTTCACTGCTGAAAGTAAACATTGCTTACCCATTTTCCATTCATCCTCCTTCTCTTTACGTAGCTGCTACCTACTCTCTACGTCGTCAGACTTCACATACATGTTCTGTCTAAGGTGCAGGTCTTCATATCTATAGTTGTTGAAGTTCATGGGATCCCTGTAGTCCAGTTCATTCTGCTTGTTGAGGTCCTGAAAAAAAAAAAAAAATCTCTGAATCCATCTATGAGTACTACTTGGGAGCAGAATCTGAGATAATAGAATCCATAGAGGTATGGGATTTGTAAATATGATAATTCTTCATGCTTAACATATTTTTGTGTATATCTCAGACATAGATAATCCCTAATGTAGAAGTAAAAAACTGGAAGACAGCCATTTTCTAAATAGCTTCTAATCTATGTAAAGAGAGACATCACAACAGTGTGGAGACAGACTGATGGGCGTGGAGAAAGAAAAAAATGAATTAACAATGGTTTTCAGAACTGCAGGTTTGTAACAGTTCTTTCTGCTTGGCTGGTTGGTTGGCTCGGTTTTTTTGCTTGATCTAATAACTCAGTGTCTCTGTGTAAAAGGCTGTGTTCTATCTACTGTATTAAAACATATTTTTTGTTGTTGTTGGTTTTGGTTTGGTGCTTCTTTTTTGAGGGGGGGGTTGGTTTTATGTGGGGGTTTTTTTGTTTGTTTGGTTTGGGTTTTTTTTAAATCTTCAAATGACTTCTTGGTCTTTGAGGAATTTGCCCCAGAGGAAAAGTCTGAGGCATGGTCATCTGAAAGGGCTGAGTGCTTCATGGTCCAAGCACAGCCTGAAGGAACAGTTTCTGAGTTGAGTTGGCAACTTTATTCATTCTACTGGTACAGTAATAAGAAAAGTTGTTGTCTATCCTCCTAAACATAGTTTTTATTTTTCTTCAGAGCCATCCTGACAAACCTCACTAGCTCTTCCAGAAGAACATTAAGAGCCACAGCTCTGTCTTTATTACATCCTTATTTTTTTTATATTGCCAAAAGTGATTACAGTACTTTGAAGGATCTTTGGGCTGCTAGCCCATTCCACCTTTGACATAATTAATTTATAATTTTCTTTTTAAAGAAAACAATTTTGTTTGCTGCTTACCCTTTCCTAAAGGGTCAAGAGCCCTGCACATGTAGCATGGACAGCATGCATACTGTAATGAGAAACAATATCTCTTTGATATTCTATGGCACTTGGCTTTTGTTTGTCTTGTAAATCTGTGTTTTGAAAAGCAAGCCTAAAATATTTTAGCTGTTTTATGTATGCTTAGTATTACCTGTTCTTCCTCTGTCTGAATTATTCCCACTTACTAGCCCAAATAAAAGCCCTCTATGCTCTAACTTCTTTTTATTTATTGAGGTGAGAAGGAGCTGTGGAAATCTTCTGGGGACTTTTACCTAACAGAGAAATTGGAGCTATCACTTAGGGTCCTAATCTTGAGTTTCCAGTAGATCTATGATTTTTGCTATGATAGATCAGAACTGAGGTAGAGTGATTTTTATTATTATAATTTATGAGCTGACAATATTTTGTTGCAACAAAAAGAAGAAAGGGTCTCACATGGTCCTGTAAAGTCTTTTTTCTTGTGGAAGGGATAACTGAAATTTGGGAGGTTCTAAAAACAGAAGCAGAGTAAGTGTTGCTATCCATTTTCTGGTTGCATTAGTGTCTTCCAAGGTATCCAGAGTGTCAGATGTGGGCAGTTGTGTGCTATCTTCCCTGTTGTTACAAAAAGATTTCTCTTAATTGATCTTTTATTTCTTGCTAGTCTTATTTGTTGATTTTGAGTCAACAAAGGCCATATGCTTGAAAATGGGTGTCACTGACTTGTGACTAAGCAGGACTTTCAGAAAGGAACCTGAGCATTTGCTTGAATATCCCCTTAAACTGAAAGATATTTCTAAAATTAAAATTACCTGGTAGGCAGAGTGGAAGGGAAAACATGTGGAAAGAACTGCTTTTGGGTAATACAGGAGCTGGAAAACTTTGCCTTCGTAACCATGCCATGGTCTGTAACTTACAGCGTTTGGGAGTCTGTTGTTAATTTACATTTCTGAAAGATATATCAGATTGTAAAACCATCTTTTATTTCCTCCCTTGGGCTAGGCATGAGTATGCTGTATTAGTTCAAGGTTCTTTCTTCTACCACTGAAAAACAAAAATGTACAATTTACAGATTTCAAAGTAATCCTGTCTTTCAAAAGCATATGGAAAAAACATTAACTGTAGTTAAGGTCATTCTACTAAAAGACCATGCTGGTTAATAGAGGTGATTACAAGCATCACCAAGAAGACATAAATAGCATTTCATGGGAGATGAGGGGGACAGGAAAACCCGTGTTCTGCTTTACCATCTGTGGAAGTGGCCTAATGAGGAATAAATGTTGCTTGAGTGATATGCTGGTATTTCTCCTCTCTGTTCAGCAGTACTGACTGGTGGCAGTATGAATCAAATAGCATGGAGAAATTCTCTGCACCAGATGGCAAGATCAGGTCCTGCAATTAGTATTTTTAAACAAAGCTGAAAAGAGCCCCACATTCTTTCCTGGTGCTAGTCTGAGAGTTCAAATAGTTTCAAAATGATTATGATAGTGTTTGGATGATGCCAATGATGAGCAAGAGCTGACACCAAGAATTTTTACAGGATACAGGATACACAGGATACAAGATAGTTTAAATAGTTGGGAGTTTAAGGGAATTGGATTTGGAGGTTGGATTTAGGAAAACACAGGGGGTGATATGAACAGCTAGTTCAATAATTGTGCATTTACTATAATACGCTATTACACTCGAGGTGTGGCCTTACCAATGCTGAGTACAGGGGCACAGTCACCTCCCTAGACCTACTGGCCACACTATTTCTAATACACTATTTCTAATACATGTGCACAAAGCAATCAGACTTCCCATTCTGTGGCATATGGTCACATGTCGGTAACTGAAACTGCACAGATACAACTGTATCTCTCATCATGCCCAATAAAACTGCATTTAATAACTAGTTTGCCATCTTGTTCCAAGTTGTGCTGCATACTAGTACCTTCAGCCTACACATGAATGGAATCACAAGAATTTTCACTTACTTACTTTATTATAGCTCTTATTTCTTCTTAAAAAAACCTGCACTCCCCCCACTGCTTTCTGCCTTTTGTGTAAGCAGAACTTTGGAACTGAGGTTGATAGTTCATGTAGTTAGGCAGTGAGTAGCTGACTGTAAGTCAAGGATGATTAACTTCTTCACTTACTTTTTATCAGTTTTCCAAGATTAATTACCAGAGGTGGTTATTAGCTGGTTTATAAAAAAATAAAAAAAAACCAAAAAAACAAACACAACAATAAACAAAACCAAACCTCTACAGCGAATGAATGGCCTTATATTTAAACAGCAGGGTTCATGATCAAAGGACTCGGAGTCAGTTGACAGCTCTTGCCACAGTCTTACACTAATGTGAAGTAGTTAAAATAAGCACAGTGTATGTACAAGCTGAGCACAACTTACGTTCCTTCTGGAAGGAAGGATGTGTTTAGAGTAGTAAAGCCTTTCTTTTGCCATTTTATCTTTCACAGGGATTCAGTAACTTAAAGTAATGAATTCCACCCTCAGCAGCAGTGAATACTATGGCTGTGCAGGTAGTGCCTGACTTCAGAAGGGCTGAACTATCCACAATTCTAAATGTTTACTGACACATAGTCTAAACCCATTCTCACACGAGAATGAACCTGCTAGATGTGCAAAATTTATCATGGATTTTAAACTTCCAAGAGTTTTCCTCTTGGAAGGACTTGATTTTCGAAGGCAGAATGCAACATTTGGCACACTATAGGTGCCATAAGATGGTTTGCTATCCAGAACTTAAAAGACATTTTAGCAATAGAGGATAAAGTAAAATGAGAACTTAATTAACAAGAAGTAGACTATGCTATAAACCACCTAAACAATCCAATAAATAAAATGGCAAATTAATCTATATTGGTCACGTGCCTCCTCTCCATGTCCATCACCTTCCCCTGTTTATTGCTTTTAGATGTGACAGGCTAAAAAGAAAAGAAAATATTGCCCTGCTTTTGATTCACAGTCCTTCTGAAGGAATCAGTAGACAAAAGAAATAGAGAGCCATTTCTTCATTACTATCAAGGCAGTTTTGTTTACGAGTACTATCATATAAGTGTAAGGAACTTTTAGATCTCTTATCATAACATTTCTCAGTTCAGAATGAATGCAGATTTGGTTCCTGTCACAGAGTATATAGCAAGATTATTTTTTTAAAAACTATTTCCATATGTAAAGTGCTTGGGTTTGGAAATAATTCCCTTGGGCATCATATATACCTTCTATTTTATAGCAGAGTGCTATTCATAGAATAATGGAATGCTTTGGATTGGAAGGGACCTCAAAGATCACCTGGTTCCAGGCCCCCAGCAATGGGCAGGGATACCCTCTACTGGACCAGGTTGCCTAAAGCCCTATCCAGCCTGGCCTTGGACACTGCCAGTGAGGGGGCAGCCACAGCCCCTCTGGGAAACCTGTTCCAGGGCCTCACCACCCTGGTAGTAAAGAATTTTTTTCCTAATGTCTAATCTAAATCTATCCTCTCCTACACCTTAAAGCTATTACCCCTTGTCCCATCAGTACGCTCCCTGGTAAAGAGCCCCTCTTCAGGTTTCCTGTAGGTCCCCTTCAGACACTGGAAAACTGCTGGAAGGTCTACCCAAAGCCTTCTTCAGGATGAACAACCCCAAGTCCCTCAGGCTGTCTTCATAGGAGAGGTGCTCCAGTCGCTGATCACCTCACATTATTTGAATTCATTATCTGAGACTAAGACAGATGAAGCAGATAGTGCTGCACAGAATCTCAGAACGTTAGGAGTTCGGCCATCTCGTCCAACCCCCTTGCCAGAGCAGGATCACCTAGACTAACTCACACAGGAACACATCCAGGTGGGTTTTGAATGTCTCCAGAGAAGGAGATGCCACAGCCTCTCTGGGTAGTTTGTTCCAGCGCTCTGTCACCCTCACAGTGAAAAAAATTTCTCCTTATATTGACATGGAACTTTCTATGCTCCAGCTTGCACCTGTTGCCCCTTGACCTATCATTGGCTAACACTGAGAAGAGCCTGGCTCCATCTTCAAGTGCCTAAGAGCTAACCAAAATCATGTAATGGTGCCACTGTACAGGAAAAGGGAGACCACCTAAAAGACATGCAAACAAAACCACATACCTCCTCAATAAGAAAGCTATTTTGCTTCTTTTCTATATAAATAAGCCAAAATACATCAACAAGCTAAACCTAACATTTAAAACAGAGCAGGTGACAAAGTATAAACTTGTTGATTAGTTTCAATTAGTAAATGATCATAAGGTGTGCTGAGCCAATTAAAAGAAAAAGAGTAAATTGACATCTAGGTAGCTCTGTAGGTTAAAACAGGGATGGGTGGGTTGTGTTTCTGCTTGCTGCATATGACAAGGAAAGTTTTATGAGTTTTTGTTTCTATGCTTGCTTGCCTGTTTTTAATTATAGTGGAAATGCTGCTTTTTGTTTGGAATATAGTGTGGAAGGAAAGCCTGATCTTCATGAGGTGAGTGAAATGTGATCTAGAATCAAAAAGCTATGAGAAATTTCCTGCGAAGGAGATAGCGTAAACTTTTCTTGGGGCTTAGCTTTTTATTTGAAGTGTAGTGTGGTCAATATGATGCAGTGCATGTGGCAGTTATGTGGTAAGTATGTGTTTTCTGAGAGCCTGAAAAAGGAGTGAGAGAATTGAGGAGTAAATCAGAAAGGCTACTGTGAAGTACCAGTAATTAAGGAAATGTGCAGTACAGTGGCTTTTGTTTTATAAGCATATCTTCTAATACTGATTTAGTTTTGGCTGGTGTTCTATTAGGCTTTGAACTAATATTTTAACTTTGCTTTATGTTTGAATTATTTTAGACTGAGAGGATATCTTTCCCAGAAATAAATGTTTTTGAATTTGAGGAAAAAAATCTGAAGTTAATGGTTGTAAAGTTCTTACTGCTGCTGTACTCCTAAGACAAAATGTAAGCAAGTTTCAGGGGTTTATGTTTTCAGTTGTATATGGGCATGAATCACAGAAGTGTAGAGGTTGGAAGGGACCTCGAGAGATCATAAAGTCCAACCCCCCTGCCAAAGCAGGTTCCCTAGGACAGAACACACAGGTAGGCATCCGGATGGGTCTTGAATATCTCCAGAGATGGAGACTCCACAACTCCCCTGGACAGCCTGTTCCAGTGCTCTCTCACCCTCACTGTGGAAAAAGTTCTTCCACATCTTGTTGCAGAACTTCCTGTGCTCCAACTTGCAGCCATTGCCCCGTGTCCTGTCCCCACAGACCATTGGTAAGAGGCTGGCCATTTCCCCCTGTGGCCCACACTTGAGATATTTATCGATATTAATAAGATCCCTTCTTAGCCTTCTTTTCTCCAGGCTGAACAGCCCTCGTTCACTGAGCCTTTCCTCATAGGGGAGATGCTGCAGTCCTTTAATCATCTTCATAGCTCTCCCTCAGACTCTCTCCAGGAGATCCCTGAACACCTAAACTTGCTGATAACTGTTGCTTCAGAACACTTGTGTAAATGCTTAGTCTTGCTAACTGTCTGATTATAAGCTTTCATAAAGTTCTGTCTAGTGTGTGCTATATTTATTATCTGCTTCCCCACCCTGCCTGCCCTTGCTTCCTGCCCAGACCCATCTATGTACTTATGTACCCTGACGTCCAAATTTTAAATTCACAACTGGCTGTCTCTGCTGTGCTATTGGTATGTTTAGAAACAGGAGTCTAAGAACTAATCTTTAATAGTTGGCTCTATGGTTCTAAACAAATAATGTGGATCTAGATCTAGGGAACAACCCACAGTTTTCTTGTATTATTAGTTCTCAAGTCCCACGCCTCAAGAATATATTCAAGGACATGTTGCATATTGATGCTCTTGCAAAAATTCATGCATTGATGATTTGTGTGATTCTTTTTTTTTTATTTTTTGTTTTCAATCGCTCTAAGTAAACACATCAGTGTTTGCTGTAAATAAATCATCCTAAAATTAGCAATTACTCCTTGGTCTAGCAGTTGCAAAAGTGAGGTAGTCTTTGGCAGAAACACAAGTAGACTGTTTGAATGCAAATCACGAAGATGAGATAGATGCTTTGGTGCATTCACTAGAATCAGCAAGGTTTTAAACTGCCTGTTATTGTAGCAGAAGTAGTCCATTAAGCAGTCTTTTGTAACTCGGGAAATTAATCTAGGCCTTTGTGTTCACTTGCTAGTGAACAGACAAGTGTGCACACTTAGCCCTTTACACACCCTCTAATTTTATAAATGGTAAACTAATGCAGTATTATATCAAATGCTACCAGGAGCACCACTGCACAACGTTCAAGGCCATAAAGATTATCCAGCCTGAGTTTTGAAGCTTACCTTTCTCAGTGACAAAAGTTCTTCATGGTATAGGTATCCAAAAGTTCTGTCTCATCCGTATTTAATATTGCAGCCTCTAACCCTATCTTTAATTTAATCAGCGAAAGCAGATGAAGGCTTGTGACTGGCACTTTTTGACGGCACTGCAAAAGCCACTATGAAAAGCCAGTGTCTCCTGGAGTTTCTCTAATCCTTTACCGCCTTGGAAATCCTTGGTCATTGAAGTGCTACTGTATTGTTAATGTTTTTAAAATTGTGACTAAGCTTTCAGTCCTCCTGCCAAATCAAAGTAGAACTAAATAGCACAAAGTTCTACCTTTCATCTGCTGTCTGTGTTGACGGTATTTTGCCTTAAAAGAAGCTTCTCATGTGGTCGGTTACCCTCACGGATAAATCACTGTTTTGCACTGAAATCTTTCTCTAGTGAGTCGGTGCTTATTGTATTGATCTTATGCTGGATTTTGTCATGTTATGACAAACAGCAGGAGCTGATGATGCTTCACTGTTCACATCACTTCCTGCATTGATTTCTAATAATGGTTATAACTTTTGTTAGTCACTGAGATACTGCAAAGCAAGGACTATCTCCCAGAATATATATGGTCAACTTAAACACCGTGTGCTTAAGCTTGTGTTTTATCTGCAGTGCTGTTCACATATTACCTGACACGTGTCCGCTGCCACATTGTGATGCTTTACTTTTTTACTGTTTCTTTATTTGGAATACTTCTTCCTAAATGTCTCATGTGACTCCTTCTTAATAGTAGCCTTTTTCTTTCTTTTTTTTTTTTTTTTTCTGTCTGGTAAAATTATTTCTCAGGTCGCAAATCAGCAGTAGCAACTGTTTTCTGGAAAGGACTTGAATAAGCAACTTCAGGCCTAGTTGGTTTAGCACATAAGCCAAGTGTAATGAACAAGCAGTCATCTCTGCTGCAGCTGAAGTCACACTGACACAGCTGTGTGGCATCACTCACTGCCTTAGGGGGAGGTGTGGGGAGACACTTTCATTTCAGAATTACTTACGTTTGCTGACTCGGAATGAACAACATGTTTGGAGAGGTAAACAGGAAACTGAAGATCTTTCAGGGGGTGAGGATGGGAAAGGAGCTGGCAGTAGTTGTTGTTATCCGTGGCTTAACCTGCTATAAGTAGCAGTGTTGATATGGTTTTGCATCCTGAGCTGAGACATATGGTACTAGAGTGATTCTTTGCTCTGGTACTGTAACTGGAGGGCTACAACTCAAGTTGCACTTCCTTAGTTGTTCTACCTTCTACCAGCATTCGTGGATGTTGGATACATGCTCATTGTTAGTATTTAAATAGCTACTGATACTCAAGATTATGTTCTTTTGTTAGGAACCAGTAATGCTCTTTCATGGTCTTGCTTATGCTGGGTGGAAAGGGTGGGGTAGAGAGAGGGTGACTTATACTGCCATCCTGGCTTTATATTTTTTTTTGTCTATGGTACAATATTATCACACATAAATATACCTAAAGTGCAAAATTCAGCTTCACAAAGCTTATCTGGTTGGACAGAGAGTTAAGAGGGTTGCTTCCTGTGTTCCCAAATACATTTTAAGCATGCCTAAAAGTTCTGGCTCCTTTATGCAACAGACTGCTGGAGCCACTGTTCGGAGCTTAACCATAGCAACTTTTTTTCACAAATGATTAGGGGAAAACAAACCCCACAATTCCTTGGAAACATAGCACAGTGGGCACCCTAGTGACATGCAAGTCCTTTTGTTACTCTGGTTCTTAGCATGCTTGTGCTTCTGTTTCCTATCTTTATTTAAATATTATGATTAAAACCATGGTGTGAAACTTGTAAAAGGAATAAATACATTATGTAAAGTAAATTTATCTGGGTTGTGTGGGAACTAGGGATAAGAGACCTGAATCTTACGAGCAGTTGAGATGGCATCTCTAGCTACAGTTAAGCAAGAAAATACAGGTCTTGCTAACATCATACCTTTTGAGGACAATACTAGAGTTTTCTACTGGTAATACACATTTTTCACCCCCCCCCTTATTCAAGGCACTCCCCCCTTCCCGAAAAACCTTCCAAGGCTAATGGATAAAGAAAATTAGGGTTTTTTCTCTAATAAATTGTTTAATATAAGCACTATTAATAGGACACACTTAAGTCTTTACACAAAGATCAAGTGTGCAAAGTTTACAAAATAAGGTGAGGATTCTCAGACATATAATACTAGTTGCAGTTTTTCCCTTATTCTGAGTACTACTTTGCTCGTCAATGTACAAACACTTCAGCCATGATGTCTGCTGATTGTGTTAACAGTGGTAAAAAGGAAAGCTCATAGTGTTCTGAAATTCACATACTTGTAATAAGATGTGCATGGCTTGTGTTGAATGGTGTAGCAACCATACCAAAGAGGGAGAAGAGTAACCAGCAGTGCATCCCAAGCAGTAAATACTGGATGCAATCCAGTTCAATGTATTCATTAATGATCTGGATGATGGGGCAGAGTGTACGCTTAGCCAGACTTATGACTAGATCAACTGGCTTTTTTATTCTTGTTTTATCCTATCTCTTTTGATTGCTTTGTAAATCAAGATTTCATTCTGAAGGCAGAAACATTTAGCGCTGTCTGTCTCTGAAACTGAAAACTGAAAGCCCTTGTTTCTAACTTTTAGAACTTGTAAGTTTGTGCCATAGGACTGCATTTTACATGCATTCATGTTTTTCTGGCAGCATGCTATGGGCTTACATAATTACAACCTTTTTAGATGTTGTTTTCACAACTACTTTTTTTCAAACTGTTGCTTCCTGTCTAAAAAAGCAATCTGTGACCATTATTCTTAAAGCAGATAATGTTCTAGACTAGCTAAGCTTACATGGAATTTGTACAAAAGATTAAATTGTATTGCATAAATAAATACTGACGGAAGTATTTTTCAGATATTGATTTCAGTGCAGTGTGGATATGTAGATTAACTTGATTTTTGAAGTTTTCAGAGTTGCGTGAAAGGCTCCAAAATAAGCAGACCTCACACGGAGAAGAAAAGGGCTTTTGTTAGCTAAATTCTGTTAGTTCACTGCAGATGGAGGGAGGGTGGGTTTACAAATTTCTAGCACGCATTTGGATGAACTTTATGACTTTTTAATGTGAAAATCCTTAGGAAGCTGATGTTAAATCCATTCAAATATTAATTTCCATAGCTTTGTCTAGTTTGACTTTGACACATCTTCAGCAACATACCCTGTACTTGAATCAGTCCTGATGAGTTCAGCTGCAATCAGATCTGACAAGCTATTGTATGCCTGTGGTTTATATTGCCATTTGTCACTTGTATGCTTCTTTTCACCAAAGAAAATGTGGGCAAGCCTTAAGGGGTCTTCAGAGTTTCAGTGGCTTTTTTTCTTTCCTTACTTTTGGAACTGTTAAGTCTGTGTCAATTCTGTAAAATCTTCTTGGATTGAATTCCTCAACATACAGACTGGTGATTTTTGTGTGTGTGTGTGTGTATTGATGTTATCAGATTCCTCATCAATGGTAACAGCAGTCTGTAGAAGCAAGAAAAAATGGAAAATTTCTTGTACTAGAACTTAGAGCCTCTTCTATATTATCTTTATCTCTGTAAATCTTTGTGTTAACCAGTTTAATTCTAACGGAACTAGAAACACAACTGAATAGCCACAGTGTAGTAGAAGGGCTGACTAATTGCTGATATGAAGAGGAAAGGGGTCCTCCCTCTGTTCCATAGAACAAGAAATGTATAAAATTAATTCCAAGATGATGTTCACATTTTTACTGTTATCAGGAAACAATTATATTGCAAGCATTTTTAACGACCTCTTCATGTACTTATGAAGAGGTATGTCTTACTGTGAAGCTTAGCTAAAATATTAATGGAAACATTTTCACTGAAGATACTTCTAGTTGTCGTTTTTTTAATTATAGAAAGCATATGTCATGGTTTAAACCCAGCCGGTAACCAGGCACCATGCAGCCACTCTCATCCCTGCCCCTCTCCCCCAGTGGGAGCAGAAGGAGAATGGGGGGGGGTGGAACCACACTCCTGGGTTGAAATAAAGACAATTTAATTAGATAACAAAGAAAGAGAATAATAATATATATTGAAGTGATGCTCAAATGCAATTGCTCACCACATGCAGAAGGAAAAAAAATGACACAGTCCAAGGACCAATCTGTTTCCAAGCAGCGATTCTGCACCCTGGCTAGCTTCCCCAGCTCCACACAGAGCATGAGCTTCTGTGGCAGGGGTCAGCCTGGGCCAGCTGTCCTGGCTGTGCTCTCCCGGTTTCTTGTGCACCTGGCTGGGTGTGAGACCTGAGAAGTCCTTGGCTTAGTGTAGATGCTGTAACTCCTTTGCAACAACCAGACACATCAATGTGTCACCAACATGGCTTTCCTCCTAAATCCCAAACACAGAACTACACTGGCTACTAGAATGAAAATTAACTCTATCTCCATTGAAAGCAGGAAAACACTGACCTACAAAAGCTATTACTTTTTCTTGGGGTTAGGTGTGAAGGAATAACCCAGCCCTTGAAAGCATTATTTTTCATACATTGTTTTTTAATACAAGAAGGATAAATGACAACTGTTTTGCACCTGAAAATGTTAATTATGAAAAAAATTTTACATCACCCCATCTTAATTGGTGTTCTGATCATTTTCAAAACTTTATAATGCAAGCAATATGATGACATCATACCAAAAAAGGAAAAACTTACTCCAACTACCTTCTTCCTACAAACTCTGTGCTTCATGTTGTTCACCAGCTGAAAGTCCCTTTTTATTTTTAGTTGTATTAAAACAACTCAGCTTGTATAAACTCCAGCAGCAAAGATGGGTGGAGGCACCCAGCTGTGAGAGGGTGGGCTTGTTCTGGACTGTTTGTAGATTTCCTGAGCTGTGTCTGGGGTAGTTTAGATGACATCACAACTTGCTGCTCATGAGTCAGAAGCAGAAAAAAGACTGCACGGTATTTGGAAGTAGAAGCAGTGCAAGTACTAATGGTGAGCCTTGTGCATCTTTACTAGATGTGTAGGAAAAGGGATTTCTGATCACACTTTCAATATTCTGCTTTGTATATGCAGAACATGCTTGGTAAGACAGGCTTGAGGGAATGAGGCAGTACATGTAGAACTTGAGGTGAAATTTGTGGCGGCAGTATCACTTAGGATGGTCAGGACATTGCTTTGTAGAGATATGCAGTGTGTACTGCGAAGGTGGGCAGTTGCCATAAGACAGCTTCAAAATACTGACTTGAGGATCAGAAACTTCACTATCGGTTTAAAGCTGTCATTGTACATTATGAAGACGAAGAAATCAAAGCAGATCATCAATAGATAGCTGATTTGTTTGTTTGTTTGTTTTTTAAACGTAACAGCTGAGCCAAGTGAAAGGATGCTGCGGGCAGGTCAGGAAAAGGTCAAACATAGCAGTGGGTACAAAGCTTGGTACTGAGGCCTTGCAAACTTGGTAAAGGCCTGTGGCCAGATGCTGTCAAAAACATTACAGGACTGGATGCTGTCCATTACAGGACTACCCAACTGCTAGATGTAACAGCTGAATTAACAGCCTACACTTATGTTCATTATGTTCCAAAACATGCAGTTGATAAGCTGAACCTTTCCCAGTGGCAAAAAAAATTGCCTAAATGGTAGAGCCTCTCTGGCACAGCTGTTCTCGCTGCAGGCATGGCCACGTTTGTATGTTCCTGCACTGCTCAAAAGACAAGGTACTGCCAGGAACACCTAGGCAACTTAAACCCTTCTCTTCAACTTGTTGGAAATGTCAAAAGTCCTAGGAAAGTACTTACAGTAGGCGTACTAGTGAAGCAGCAATTTATTATACACTCTTGCAGAAGCGGGTATCCTAGTGAAGTAGTCACACCTGTGGTCAGAGTTTGCAGCATTTTATACCCTATTCCTGTCTGAAATCCCTCCCTTGCTTACCTGTGAATTAGGTACTTTCAAGGTTTACAGGCTCAACCGAGGCGCCTTCTTCACAGCAGTACATAACATAATGCACATGGCATGTCTGGCAGATGCCTGATTCCACTTGGTGCAGAAGAGAGTATTCATGAGCGTACCAAGCAAAATAAAATGCCTTTCTAAGTTACTAAAATCTTTTAAAGTTACTCTTGTTCATCTTGTGTAGCTCTTGACTGTTAGGTATCTTTGTATTGTCTGAGCTCATTGAAGCCAAGTAGGGACCCTCTGGCTTGCCTTTATTGTACTGCTAGGCAGCTGAGCCTGTTCCCCCTCATCTTATCTGTTCCATATATTGATTGACAATTGTCCTTTATCTTCCTAAGTCCCTGGCAAATGATTCTGGATGAGGCAGCCTGAGTCCTCTGCATCCCAAGTCAGCATAGAAAAATACCACACCCATTCCAGTTTGCAAAAGCAACATTCCCCAGCGTTTTCCATATACTTTCCTGGCAAATTGCTGGGCAACAGTTGGTTTAATTTCTCTGTCCTAATCTTAGTCTAAAATGTAAATGGCAGCCATGGTAAGGCACAGGAGCACAGGGTGTTTAGACCTGTCTAGCTAACATGGACACCAGATGTGGATCTGACTTAGCTCTCTCTGGACTCAAAGCATCTGCATTATCTCAGCTGAATGTGAAGTATGGTTTTGCACTTGTTTTGGATTGAGTGGCTTGCCTTCTGTAGAAGGACCTTTGTAGAGGAAAATTACTGTTACTTGGCCAAATTTGCATTATCTTTAAAAACATGAAGTAAGCAGAACTCTACTGAACTGTAAATTGATGCTTACATCAATATGGAGACTCATTTTTTTAAATGCTTCTTTTATTTGAGAGAAGGGAATAAGATTCTTCGGTGGTTCTTAACAAGCAGAAACCTCATAGCCATAACTTCATGGCAGAATGCCCTCAATTGCAGGTAGATATCTATCAGTCCTTTCCATAGTGAGCTATTTGGATAAATTGCTACGTTGCTAAAACTGGGGCTAATGTTTTTTTGTATCGGATTGGAGGAAAAAAGATGATGTAAAAACAGACAAAAACACATTGCTGCTAAAAAGTCTTCCAAATACATATTGCCATAAACTTCTAATCTCAATCACTGTGAAATACCTGATCATAAATAATTTTAGAACAATACAATCATTAGAAGAAAATGTATTGAGTAATTCTAATTGCAGTTATAGAGATTAGACTTCAAGCATGTTTAATTCAAAATATAAGGATTTAAAAATGCTAATTAGAGATTAGTGAATACTCAAGCAGTAATATCTTAGCTAATCTAAGACATCTATTCAAATCAGATCAACATAGAAAAAAAAAACCAAAACAAACACAAAGTTAAAAAAACCCCAAAAACCTAGTTTTTGCCATGAAATGAGCTAGCACTCCAGACAGATTTCTTTCAAACTTCATTAGATACTCTAATAGTATTGCTGCTATTTGAAGTGATAGTTGTTCTTTACTGGGCTTCTCAGTCACCATGTCCCTGCCCACAGCAATGGAGTTGGAGCCGAATGATCATTAAGGTCTCTTCCAACACAAACCATTCTATGATGCTATACTAAAAGTGACTTATATTTACAGAAAGCTATTTAATGTTTAAATACTCTTAAAGTTTACTAGGGAATTAATAGCTAGAAACTAGTTTCATTCCAAGCATTCTGCAAGTAAACACACTTTTAAAGAGTTTATTAGCTAAAAACTCCCTTTATGGATTTCTTTTGAAGACTCCTCTTAGAAAGCAGCCTCTTTTTGTGAAAATGATGCTCATGTACAGATACTTGTTGAGTTTAGATCGCCATAAGAAAATTGTTTTAAGTATCAGAACTTCCTCCTTAGAAAAGAGGTGGGTAAAATTGTCTATATTTTTACTGTATCAGTCATGAGCCCAGTAACTTGTTTTGAAACTTGCTGGGTGTCTTTTTTCATCCTTGTTTCTTTGAAACAACAGGAACTTTGCTATTGCTCCCAGTGTGAGTAGACAGTCCCTTAAGACGTGTAACTTTTATGCAACAGCAAATGCTATGAACTGTTGGGGTGAGTGTATCTAAATACTATCATATCTGATGTAGCCAGAAGTTTAAGTGTGGAAGTTTCTACTTGTGTTGAACTTCCTTGTACTCCTTTGCACTGAACTTGTTTGTTGTGGGGTTTTTTTTTGTTTTTTTTGACTGGGGGGTTGTTGGGGTTTTTTTGTGTTTTTCAGTAGACAGATGGGTCTTCACATGTGCCTTCTTCCAACATGCGTAGTAGCCCCATAAAAACACAACCTTTCTGGCCATGTTCCTGGATACTTACACTATGCTATTTTGTTGCAGATACCAGAAATTTTACAGCTTAGGGTAACTCAGAAGGCCATGCTGAGTTATGAAAAACACTAATATGAGGGTATATTGCATTCTTTATGTGGCTCTTATCTGTACCATGACCAATTTTTATCTGCTAGTTAAGCTTAATGAAAAGTAATCTTCTTCTGCAGCTTTGAGTTAGTCAGAATATGAGTGAATTGAGGCTAATGTCTTCAGAGGGCACCCCAAACAGATTTAATGCTACCCATAGTCTTAGATTAGAATTGGCTGAAGACATTTTCAAGCCTCGTTATACCAAAAAAGCCCCACTGAGGGTGTAAGGTAACTCAGGTCAGTGTCTTACCTTTCACTAATAGTCTGTCAAGACATGGTATCAGGTGGTTCTTATAAGATAGCAGGACTATTTTTTGATGGATATTCATTATGATATTTAGCAGTGTTTATCCGAGTTCAGCTAGCATGCTTCTGTTGGTTTCCACACTATGGGCTCGGGCCAGAGGATGGAACCCTGAACGCTTGTAGTTATGGAAAACACTCATGGGAGGAGGGAAGAAAAAAAAAAAATCTATTAGCATCTCCTACATCGTTAATATTCTGATCTTAAAGGGTCTGTTTCCAGAACTTCAGATGCTTGGGTGCAGGGGGTGAGAGGCACAGAACCCTACTCTGACAGCCAAATAGTAAAAAAAAGTATTCCTTTTCCTGCTGCAGTGACATGATGAAGGATGGAAGTGTTTGCTGGGGCTCAGCCCTGGGCAGCGGCTGATCTCACCCCTCCCTCGGGAGCTCCCCGGGTGGGATGGGGACAAGTACCGACGCAGCACGGCGAGACGGGGGCGGCAGCAGAGCCCGGGGCAGCGTATACGTGCACACACACACGCACACCCCCGGCGATAACACGGAGCGAGATACCCACCCGAGGAGGCAAAAACGTTTCACGGTGACCGACCCCATCCGACGCTCGGACATTCCCGGGGCCGCGCGGACTCCCCGCCACCACCCCCAGCCCCTTTACAGGGTGTGACGCTACGTGGGGTGGGCGCAGCCCGGCCGGCTGGGCTGGCTGCTGGGGGGTCGCTCCGTTCTGGCCGGAGTCGGGCCAGCGCCGTAACTGCTCGCAGTCCCGCGGCGCGCTGTGGTTACCGTGGCTTGTAACCTGCTGATAAAAGGTTTAAGATGGAAGCACGGCATGTGCTACGTAAGGAACTATTAACGTTGTCATAATAGTATTTTGAAAATACTTTTTTTAAAAATACAAGTTCAAGGCAGTTTAATTAGAGTTCAAATGTAGGCTGGTTGTAACGTTAGAAAGTCGGTGGCTATGATTCATTTCAGCAGTAACGCTTTCTGAACAGAAAGGAGCCTGGGATTTATGCTGTGTAATATCTATTGGGAATACTGATGCATGATTAGCATAATCATTCACTCAGTCACCATTGTTCCACACGAGCTCAGTAGAAAATGCTCCTTAATGCCAGCTGAGCAGATAACAATACTTTGTTAAGAACATAGGCAGGATAGCAAAAGGTCAGGCCAAGTGTTTCTGCCTTCAACTGCTTTAAATTTAAAACTTTGTCCTAAACTGTGTTCCTGGGTCAGCCTTGCATTTTCTTGTGCTCTCCTGCTGTGTGTAGCTCATGTATAAGAAACACGGTGCAGTAATCTGTCAGGATGCAAAACAAGGTTCTTGTTCGCAGTGGTTCTAAGTCCGATACCGACACCCAACTGAAGGAGCCTGATTGCATCACTGAGGTGGTGCCTCTTTCCACACATTCTCACAATATTTCTAATGGAAGGTTTATGTTTGGCCAGGTCTCTACTTTTAAAAATTAATTCACCTGGATAACTCGCTAACTAGCAAGTGTTTTCTGACACAGATCTCCAAAGGCTAAATCAGCTTGGGGAGATGAAGTGATTACTCCTGAATATTGGCTTGTCTGTGCTCAGAAGGTGAACTGTCTCCTTTTCAAACCTCCCTATCATCTTTGGTGACACCTACTATAACCACCTTGCAACAGAAGAATATGAGTGCAAATGCTTTTGGTATTTTCTTACTTTGGAAGGAAAAGGGGGGACAAAAGTCTCTAAAGGTCAGTGTCACTTTTCTTGTGCTTCACATGATTCTCATTTCACTTAAAGTGGAGACTGCTTTGGATTCAGGATCCCAGCAACTGGGATCTGTTATGGTTACCAATATAAAACTCTGGGCTGGAGGTGGTCAGATGAAAATGGCAGTAGCCTACTGCCTTTACCCATCCTTCAGATTTTACAGATATTCCTTGTACTGATCTGCTGGTATCCGTGCAACTTACTGCTTTGTAGCTTTGGTGTCCTGGCTTTCCACAGTGGTGTTGGTGTTTTATTCTTTTCTGGCTTTAATGAGGTGGAGCATGTGGTTCTGTGGCCTACTGGCAGTGATGGATGCTCGGCTGGCTCTTCCCTTCAGAGTGTGGGGATGCTGCAAATAAGTACCTGACTGGAACAGCCCTTCTAAAGTTCAGAGCAGTAGTTGAATAATACAATCTATAGGAACATTTTTCCTAGTCAATGCAGCGAGTAGAGCATTATAGAAATTACCCTGGTGCTGTTGCCTTCCTGGGACCCTAAACAGGAGACTACCTCTGTGAGAACTTTCTCAGGGGATAGAAATGCAGTTCTAAGTTGGGGGGTTTTTGTGGGTGTTCTATGTGTGTGGTTTTATATGCTTCACATTTGTGCTAAGGATCTATTTAATGTTTGGATAAATTTGAAGCTGTCAGGATCCCTGCCACCTTGCTAATGGCCTCTGCTAGAGCGTTGCTCTGGGAAATGTTCTGTAATCATATAGGTTGTGGCCTGAGGATTATTCAAATGAAAATTTCTGCTTTGGTAAATTGCAAAATTGGCTCTGGACTTCCTAACAGTTCTCAGTGTCTCTCCATTGATTTCTCTACCGGTTTTGTTTTAATTTTGTACAGTCTTTATTCCCAATTTAGTGACAATATATAAATCAGTGAGGAAAGTCCAAATAAAGTGTTGGATGTTTTCTTTGTCACAAG
This sequence comes from Zapornia atra, assembly GCA_013400835.1. Taxonomy (NCBI): domain Eukaryota; kingdom Metazoa; phylum Chordata; class Aves; order Gruiformes; family Rallidae; genus Zapornia; species Zapornia atra. The sequence goes on from VZTU01008632.1 coordinate 22,245, forward strand.
ATGCTAGCAAAGTAATGTGGGGCCACAGCCTTGCCAGCGCATTGCAGAATACTTGTATAGATCTCTTAATAAAAAGTTGCCCAAAGGAGACTGAGGGGCCTTCAAGATTAATAAAACTTAATTTAAAAGAACTAAAATGTATTTTAAACATAGGTGAGACAGTGATTGGGTCAGAGAATAAAATTTCAGAAGTCAAATAATCATTTTTATCTGCTCACTGTACCTTTACAAGTGAGTTGCTATTTTCAGGTTTGGTTTCAGGCTATGTATTAACTTTGTTGATCTGTACTGAAGGGAAGAATTTTCTTTCAGTCCCTAGAAAATTATCAGTTGCCTCAGACATGGCTGTGGATTTTCTAAGTGTTTCTATTTCTCTGTCTCCTCGTGGGTAACACACTCTGCCATCTAAGTATCTCTCCCTCTGTATACTCATAAGTTTCCCTGGGAACAGCCTTCCCCTCTTTCCAGGGGCTCTACTGGGACTCTTATCCCTCCTTAAAGGAATGCAATACAAATTGAGGTTAAAATAAAACAGGTAATACCCATGGCACCAGCTGAATGTTACTAGTCAATAGATTTATTGTCTTAAAGACATCTGTTTACAGCCTCAGATGAATACATTCTGGTTACTGTTTTCCTCATGATAAAGGTAACTATAGGTATTTATTGAATGTTTTACAAAAGGTTGTTTTTACTGTCAAATATTTGCAATTGACCTTAGCAGCTGTGCTAGCCTTGAACCGAACGGAAGGAGGAGAGTGCATTAAAATGTCAGGTATACAAGCATGCATAGAGATGTATACCGCATCTCATTACATACAGGTTCTCTCATGCAGCCAAGTTATGTGAATGATTTTCAGAATGTGTGATCATCAAGACTGAATCTGGTTTAATAATTCTCCTTGCCTTCAGAAAAATGAAGTGTGATTTAAGCTAAGTTGTTATTTTTAGAATAATGGAACAGTTACCTTTTTATCAAACTGTCTTAATGCTGCATGACTTGTAAGAAAATGCTGTTTGCAGCTGATTATTTTCTAAATTTCAGCACTGGAATACTGTAAGCCCATCAGCCTCTAAAGTGAAAAAAAGATTAAAATTATTACGGAGAAAAACTTAATAGATTGAATCATATCAGGTCTTGGCAAACTGTTTTCAACCTCCTATTAATTAGTCTTACAAGACACAGGGCTATAATATTTTAAATTACATAGCGTTCTTAATCTTACCCAGCACCAGGAGGTCCATCACACCTTGTTTCTCTCAAGTTGTGAGTGACCATGTTTGACTCGACACTTCCTGGGTCTGTTCTTGTCTTGTGGTTTAGCCCCAGACAGCAGCTGAGCACCACATGGGTGCTCACCCCTCACCCCTGTGCTTCGATGGGGATGAGAATCAAAAGAAAAAGGTAGAACTCATGCGCTAGGATAAAGAGAGTTTATTGGGGAAGTAAAGAGGAAACCAACAACAGTACCTAGAGTATACAAAGCATGTGATACACAGCACAGTTTGCTCATTGCCCAGAAGCCTGATGGCCAGCCTGTCCCTGAGTGGCAACGCCTCCTGCCTGGCCAGCCCCCTTGATACCTGGAGTGTGATGGATGTCATGGTATGGAATATCCCTTTGGTTAGTTTGGGTCAGCTGCCCTGGCTGTGTCACTTCCCAGCTTCCTCTGAAAAATTAATGTTAACCTATCTGAAAACAAGCAGAGTTCTTCACCAAGAATTTTTTGGCTTTTCTACTGAAAGAGTAGAAACAGAATTACATAATGCCTCAGAGAATGATGTAAGCCTCTGTGGTAAATTTTGGTGGAGTTGCATAATGCCAATTCTAATATGGCTGTGTCTTGTGGAAAAAAAATGGTAAATCTGAGGAACAGGACTGAACTGAGACTTCTTACAGAACCAATCTTTACCTCTGCAAGTACAGATTGCAACATTGGGGCAAAATAATTGCTGGATTTTTCCCTGTAAATGTTTAAACAACAAAGAACACGTTTTTGTCTTGTGAGTCTCAAATTAGAGTTCTGTGTTTTGCAATACATTTTTCAGCCTTCATGCAAAATATTAACTTTGTAAACATACTGAAGGATTGATAGCATGAAACACAAGTGAGAAAAATGATGTGTCTTGCCTGGATGGCCATGGGGAATGCTTTTCCTAAAGAGGTTGCTGACAGAGAAAGGAAGACGTAAACTACAGGACAAGGGAGTGCTGCATGAAGCATACAGCCGAGTATATTAGAGTATGCTCTATTCTGACACTAGATGTTCTCAAGAGCATAAACATAAAGATCCTACCAAAATATTTATCACCTCTGGTGATTCTAAATAGAATTTGATACTCAAAAATGCATTGAGAGATCTAGCAACCTGCTGCATAAGTTTTTTGCTGAGTCCATGGTTGTATTGATAAGAACACTTTTCACGAAAAGACCAGAAGCAGGCTTCAGAGATGTAGTAGCTTATTTAAATCTCTTGGAGTTTGTAATGTCAGAATGAATGAATATGCTGCTAGAACACTCAAAATATTTGCTTGGCTGCTTATGGTAATAGCAACTCATTTAGAATAATTTTTCCTCCCTTCAAGGTTCCTTATTTCTGTTACTTAGGTCAATTTTAGAAGAACGTTAAACTGTAAATCTTCATAAAGCTACAATGTCTTCTGCTTCAATTTAGAAACAGTAGCAAGAGCTGTGGAAACATGGGAAATGCAAATTGCCTTTCCAATGTTAGAGGAAAAAATGTGGTGTCCTTAAGCTTATGTTAGAAATTATTCAAGAGGCTCTATTACTAATGCTGTGTTAATTTAATGTCAAAGCAGCAATGGAAATCATTCAGTGATGTCCTTTTTGCCCTCTACATGCTACTTTCAGAATCCTATTTTCACTGGACATTTGAAATAATTAAATCTTCAAGTAAAATTCTGGACCGGTACAGGATTCCAGTTGGTCTTCAATCTTGGAACAAATTTATTGCTACTGTGTTGTCCATTTTTATGGTTTAAACACTTAAGCTATACATTGACTCGGGTTAGTGAATCGGATTCAAAATTTGTGGTTCCATGTTAGTAAAAGAGCACGTTGTCAAGCCAGACTGCAGTGACTCTCTTAAGTATAAATCATCATACTTTTTTGCATTCATCCAAGGATGAACTTGAAAGGCAGGGAGCTGAGAATAGCTCCACCAATATACCTTTTTTTCTGGGAACCAGGAGAATTGTGTGGGTTTTTTTCCTCCACTGGTGGACTTGGCAGTTCTAGGTTAACAGGTCAACTTGATGATCAAAAGGGTCTCTTCAAACCTAAATTATTCCATTATATTTCTGTTATTCTCTCAAACTAATTCATAATTCAACATAAACTGAAACTGTCATGCCAGTAAAAAGTCTACTTGGTAGACTCTGATACTCTTCATTTGTGGGAGAGGATTCCTACTAATAGAAAAGATCTGGAACTTACTGTGTGGAAATATTAACCTGATTGGGTGATACAAGGCTACAACTGTAAGAAGTCTTGTGATCCAGTATTCCCAAATACACTGCATATTCTCGATAGTGTCTCACTGCTGTTTCATTGATAAGAAGTGGCAGAAAAAGTAGACTGGTCTGAAAATTTTTCAGAGGTCACAAGAAGGATATTTGCGGAAATGTTTCTCTTCCATTTCAAATATCATTTTTTCTTCTTTCTCCAGCTTTTCCCTTGTTATAATAGGATAATTTTTGATATGCATCTGGTACCTTTTTATTTTCTTGGGGTTATTATAATGCTTCCATTTCTAACCTTCAATTTATGTTCCATTGTGTCCTACTGAAATTATTTCCTGTTGCACACATTCCCCAGTTCAGATAGTTTTATTATTGTGCCCTTCACAATTCACTAAGGACGACTTTACGTTTTGACAGAAACATAGTTCTTGAAAACATAGATGACCTAAATCTTAGGGAGAAATGTAGTATCATTTCCCAAGAATATTTCTATTTTATTCTGTGATCCTAGAAGATCATTCCTAAGTATCACAGATATGAAATTGTTATGAAATGAATTTCCCATGAAAGTGACCTCTCACCCAAGAGAGATTAAAGATTTGCTTTGTATCTATCATCCCTTCTGACTGAGAATTATACCAGTGCACTAGGAAAATACATGGGGACATTATTTTTATATTATCAGGGTTGGAGAAAGAACACTAAAATATACTTTAAAGTAAATGTAAAAGCAATGTGTTGCCTAAAAATAATACATGGGACACTTGTAAGTCATTTGACTTAGAAATATTCAAGATTGCCAGGACTTTGCAGCACCAGTGCAGACAACAATATTAATTAATGTAGTTTTGCCTCTTTGGTTGTTCATTATAATAGAGCTCAGTGCTGTGATCATGGCATCTTATCTTTCTTGTGCATTTTTCTTTTGGTCCACAAAAGAGCCTTGTCTCAAATTAACTGTGACCCAAACTTCTTTCTGAATGCCACCTGTACTCTCATTGAAAATGGAGTTCACTTTTTTCTTTTTGGAGTTTTCTGTGATCACAGTGTCAAATTCCAAGCTAACAGGTTTGCAGTACCATTCCAAAGGGAAAGTTTTGCTATCCCTGTGGCATAGGCTGGGGAACAGGAGGAAACTTTTACGTTACACCTTCTCTGCAGTTGTAGGCATCTAGATTCAGTAATTTTTATTAAGGTGTGTGGTGGTTTGACCTTGGCTGAAGGCCAGACGCCCACCAAAGTCTCTCTATCACTCTCCTTTTCAGCTAGACAGGGAGAAAATATATATTGAGAGGCTCAGGAGTCAAGATAAGAACAGGGAGAGATCATTTCGCAATTAGTGGCATGGGCAAAACAGACTCAGCACAGAATAATGGGAAGAAACTCTCTAATGTATTTCGCTGCACTGCATACCCAGTGACACCAGAGTTGGGTAATGAGAAATGAGACCAGAACTTAAAGCACCTCCTCCCACCCCTCCCTTCTCAGCAGACTTCACTTTAGTCATGATTTCACTCCCTTCTCCCTCATTGGGGCATAGGGAGAGGCAGGGAATGGGGGTTTTGGTCAGTTCATCACAAGTAGTTTTCCTTCTTAGCTGGGAGGAAATTCCTCGCACTCCTCCTGCACCATGGTGTCCCACCCATGGGAGACAGTCCTCTGCAAACTTCTCCAATGTGAGTCCTTTCCCACAGGGCTTCAGCTCTTCAGTAGCTGCCCCAGCGTCACTTCTATGGGGTACAGTCTCTCAAGCCAAGACTGTTCCAGTCTGTTCCCCCACAGAGTCACAAGCCTTCCCCCCAACAAACCTGCTCCAGCGTGGGCCTCTGTCTTCAGTGGCTGCAGGTCCTGCCAGGAGTTTGCACCAGTTTTGGTCATAGGGTCTTCCATGCCTTGACCTTCTACAGCATGGGGCCTTTCCATGGGCTGCAGGTGGGGTATCTGCTCCCTGTCATCTTCCATGGGATGCAGGGGGACAACCTTCTCCACCATGGGTTTCTCCACAGGCTGCAGGGGAATCTTTCTCTGGCACCTGGGGTGCCTCCTCCCCACCCTTCACTGGCCTTGGTGTCTGCACAGTTTGTTACATCTTCTCACTCCCTTCTCTGGTGGCAAAAAGCAGCTGCCTGTGGGTTTTTTTCCTCTTAAATGTGATTCTCAGGCGCTACTACCATCACTGATGGGCTTGGCCTTGATCAACAGCGAGTCCAGTCTTGAGTCTGGCTGGTGTTTACTCTGGGCCTAGGGAAAGCTTCTAGCTGCTCCTTCCAGAAGCCACCCCTGCAGACCCCCCTTCTCTGCCAGAACTTTTCCACTCAAAACCACAACATGGTGATTTCATAGGTTCAGACAACTGAATCCCTTGAACTTGGGTGAAATAGGGAATGTTTCAAGTTTAAGGTATAAAAGTGCTGAAAATCAGATCTGACACAAAGAGGAGGAAGTGGCACACAAAACAGGCTGTTCTTACTGCAGGTAGTCTGAGCAGTCACTCAGAGCAGTTTAAGCTGGGAAGCCTCAGTCATTTGCTTTTTGTCTGTGGGAAAAGAGGTTGATTATGAAATGATTAAGTTATTTGACCTTTCTTGCAGGATAATTTGATTATATCCTGCAATACTTAGTCCTTTCAATAATATATTGGTTTTCATGCTCTAAAGTAAAAGTTCTCTTCTGGGTTCCCTTTCCTTGCTCCCTACCTAAACTTTTTTCCTTTCAGACTTAATTTGAAGGCTTTTTTTTTACTCTTGTTTTATTGCCTGTGTTTGGTCTAGTCTGACCTTGTAATGATAACAGTTAACTGATAGTGGAAACCGTTTATATTTGCAATGGCTGTGAGCGTTCTTGCATGCCTTCGTGTAGTTTGTGTAACTTTCACATTTGTGCTTATTTCTTCTTACTTCTCCCATCCCCAAACAGTTATGCTCTGGTCAGGTAGTGATCAGGGATATGCTTTGAGTTTTGCAGTGAGCTATAGGCATGTGTGGAAGAGCACAATCATTAAGGCAACCTACAGACAAAGAGACTTTAGTTGACCAAAGTTTTAGACAACTTTTTGATCAGGTCTTTATTTAACTGATATGGGAGAAGGCAGCACCCTTAAACTGGTGGAGTGAGAAGTTTTAAAAACTGAACAGTAGTATGGCTCTACTGTCCCAGTTCTATGAGATCAATAGTCTTCAATTAGTGAGCTATGAAATGAAAACCTCCATGTTTGTCAAACACAAATTGACAAAAATGGAGAAAGGGAACATAAAAATATTTATTCATAAATGAAAAATGTTAAATCAATACGACAGAGGTGGTCCATGCATATTTTTCTTTAAAGGAAAAAAAATTGGTTACTGTGCTATCTTTCAGTTTTCCTTTGGTTTTTTTGAACCTCTGCTTTCTCAGAAACAGAAGCTCACTCCTGGCTAAGGCTGGTGGTCTGGAAAAGTCTTGCATAAATGACAACCTGGAAAACCTACACTCCTGGAGTATTTACTCCAAGAGATGTTTTGCTGTCCCTGACATTTTTACATTGCATTTCTGTCACGATGTAGCCCTGGACAGCAATTAAGCACCATGCAGCTGTTCACTCACTCCCCCGAGATTTTCTCCTTTGAGAGAGAATCAAAGAGCAAAAGTGAGAGAACTTGTGGGTTGATATACACACAAAGATAAAAATAATGTTATTAATATATACATAAAACACGTGATGCACAGTGTCTCTTCACCTGAAGTTGATGCTGCATGCATCAACTCCCAGCTGCCTTGCAAGACTCCCCAAACTGCCCAGCCTCTCAGCCTCCATCTGCAAAGTAAAACAAGGAATTCTTTCACCTCTTCCCATTGTCAGGCAGGTGTTCAGCCATCACTGAAAGTCAATGCTACACCTGGTCCCTGAGCCAACCCCTAGTTATAAATGGAACATGATGTTTTATGATATAGAATATCTCTTTGGTCAATTTGGGTCAGCTGTCCTGGCTGGGTCCCCTCTCATCTTCTTGCATGTTCCCTGACCCCTCTTTTACAGGGCAGTATGAGAAGCTGAAAAGTCCTTGGCTGCTTGGCAACAGTTAAACATCTGTGTGTTATCAACATGATTCTCATCCTAAATCCAAGACAGCACCAAATTCTAGAAAGAAGATTAACTCTATCCCTGCCAAAACTGAAACAGGGTTGCATAACCTCTTTAACTGCATCAATAAGAATCTGAAGTAGGTTTAATGTTTTTCAAATTAATTTCATCGAGATTTTTGTACCTCTTAATTTTTCTTTTCAGGTATAAATACTTCTTTGAGCTGGAAAATAATGAAATCATATTCTGCTCTTAAGTTGAAAACTATTAACAAATCTGAATCTCTTGCTGCTCAGAGCCCTCTTCTTCCAATCTTTCCATCAGATGGGAAAGCATTCAAAATGGATGAATTGCCTTTAAAGTATTTACTAGTGAGCCATGTTATCCCAGTGAGATTCCTCTCCCCCCCACCTCCTTCCCACCCTGTCACTGATGTAAGGAAAGAGAACTAAAGTAATTGCAATTACACCAGTGTTAAAACTGAAAAGCTGTCCTTTCAACTACATAATAGAACTTGATATAGATCCCCTAAGCTCAAAAATCTAAGATGAATGCTAAATTCTTCAGAATAAGTAGTCACAGCATGCCTCCTTGAAAACAATTTAATATGACAGAAAACACTTCAAAATTACACCATATTTTTGTACTTCCAATATTGTGAACAATAGCTTGTCCCCTGATAGTCTGTCCTTCAGAGAAATGAGTACTGCTGATTGTCTAAATAACTCTAAATATCTTTGTAAAGGTGATGAATATTTTGTTCCTTTGGTTACAAGTACAGCAATCTCTTCTACTCTGAGAAAGCAAACAATTTCAGAGGTAAGGTTTGAGGCATGGCTCTTTCCATTCAACATGCAGATTATAAACTCATTCAGACTTTTTATTGTAGCAAAATGTGTGTGAATTCAGGTGATGAGCTGCAGACCCTGCCCTGTTCTTACACCCGTACTGGAGGGCAGCTGTGAGCACACCTGAGGGAGGTGAGCCCAGCTAGAGGAACCCCTCAGCCCAGGGGCAGAGCTGCAGGAGGAGCTGAGTAGGTTGGAGAGCGTCAAGGAGCGTGAGGGAGAGGCAGACTGCCTGGACCCACACCTGACCTGCTCTGGGATAGGCCTCTCAGCAGGAATGGTACAGAGGATTCCCTATCCTCTCTCTGCTTGGCTGAACACTGACTTAAGGGATATGTGGGAATAGCAAGAAGCCCAAGCCCAGCACTGCATGTGCAGTCTCCTCTGTGACTACCCCACCTTCCTGGGTGCCCTTGTATAACAAGTACAAGGCTCTGCAAGTGGAACCAAGCAGTAAAGAGGATGATGGTCCATCTGTGTTGGAGGTGTTGACAAGGTTAAGTTGGCCTCTGCCCTGCATCAAAACTGCTTCCATAAATAAAAAAAATACAGGTCATTATCTTTGGAAATGCTCTCCTGAGGGAAACAAATGTGCACATCAGACACACTTCTTAGGGAAGTCTGCTGCCTCCCTGGGGTTAAAGATTTGAAAACTTCCTATCCTGGTACTGCCCTTGGATTATTATCTGTTATTGATTTATTTCCCCCCCCCCGCCCTGTTGTAGACAGTGGTGGTTGCAATAAGAAGTCCAAAGGTGATCAGGAGAGGCTTCAGGGCCTTTGGAGAGTGGTTAATGGCTCAGGAGTACAGGTAGTGTTACTGTCACAAGGGGTGTTCTCAGGAGCTCAGTACTTGAGCTGCTTCTTCTTGTCCAGATTATTGATAAAGAAATTGTGTGTACCCTCAGTAAGTTTGCAGATGACACCAAGTTGTGTGGAAGTGTAGATCTGATTGAGTGCAAGAAGGCTCTACAGAGGGATCTAGACAGGCTGGATTGATGAGTTGGAGCCAACTGTATGAGGCTCAACAAGGTTGAGTGCTGCATCGCAACAACCCCATGCAAGAATACAGGCTTGGGGAAGAGGGACTAGAAAGCTGCCTGTTGGAAAAACAGGAGGTGTTGGTAGATAGCCAGCTGAATATGAGCTGGTAGTATGCCCAGGTGGCCAAGAAGGCCAAGAGCATCCTTGCTTGTATTGGAAATAATATGCCCAGCAACGCTAGGGATATGATTGTTCCCCTGTGTCTATACCTCATTTCTCCTTCTCTATTCTGATCCTAATGAAACCAGACCTAAAACTCAGAGGCATTAAGTAGCTCTAACAGACACATGTTTATTTTGGGAGTGGAAGTGAGCAAAGTCCTTAGTGGTACAGGAAACCATTATTTTGGTATGGGAGGAGAAGCTCTTAGAGTTTAGTTATTTTAAAGCTAAGAAGGGGCAGAGTACTCAGGGTGTATAGAGAGTTAAAGGATGTTGAAAAACATCTAGGGCAGTTTTGCATGTAATATTAAATGACTTATTAAGCATTCTGTTTGGAGCCCGCTGAGCCTCTGTGACTGAAGACTAGGAAATTAGAGGTTTTCAAACTGTATTTTGAGAGAGACTCTCCAGCTAGATAGGTTTTCTACTTCCTTGGGTTCTGTATACACCCCCACACCACCCAATCCTTGAACAATACATGTACTGAGTAGCAATAGGCTGCCATGCTGCCCAGTGGGGGCACAAACTGCTCCGTGCCAAGGAAAACCAGGTACAGATGACTGATGATGAAATGCCAGGGAGTGGGGAAGAAACTCCACAGGGCATCAAAACTGTACCCACTCCATCAAAGAATGCACACAGGGCTTAGCCCTGCACCCTAGCCCTCAGCAGTTGTTGAGGCAGGAGAATGAGGCAAGGTTAGGTGGGGTGCTGTGTGTCTGCTTCCTGCTCCTGCCCTCCTCACCTCCTTGCCAGAGCAAGTTTAATGGCTTATGTTGAAAATTGGGTAAGTAGAGAGTGAGGATGGTGGAGGCAGGGTGCCCATTTATTGGTGTGTCAGGGAGTCCTCAAGCATCTGCTTCTGTGCCCAACTTCTAGCCTAAGGTTTGCATGGGTTATCAGTAAACAAAATATTTTTTTAAAAATCAGATTGGAAAATACCTTTCAAATCATTAAGCCCATTAACCTAACACTGCTAAGTACACCACTAAACCATGTTCCAAATCACTACATCTACATATCTTTTAAATACCTCCAGGGATGATGACTCCATCACTTGCCTGGGCAGCCTGTTCAGTGCTTGACAGCCTTTTTATTGAGCAATTTTTTTTTCTAATGCCCAATCTAAACCACTCCTGGTGCAACTTGAGGTCATCCTGCTGGCAACACATGCTTGTAAGTGTGTTCTGTCATGTAGCAATTAGGGACTGCTTTTAGAAAAAGTCCTTGCTACAGAAACTTTTGGGAATTCCAGAAAAGATGCTTTTGGATTTTTTTCCTCTTATTTTTTCTTACTGTGTGAATTCTGGGGTATTGAAACCCATGTTTTCAATATCCAAATAGGAAATTACGAAAATTGGTGTAGGAACTCATTTGCAAGGCCTCTTTATTCATGAAATTAACTTGCTTTTAAATGTCTTTCACCATGTGGTTGAAATAAAGTGAGAAGGAAAAAGGTGTACTAAGAATTCAGTCTGTCTTTTGGGGTTTAAACTTGTTTGAATTTATAAATGATTAGTTTGGTTTTAAGGGTGGTGATGACATTGAACTTAAAGCAAGGAGGCTGGTTAGTGGAATAGGCTATGGAGTAGAAGCGGGAACAGCTGAGGTGGAAGAAAAAACCTGAAAATGTAAAGTACTGAAAAATCATGTTGGTGACAAGACTGGGTTAATTTCTCTTTTAGAATGTTGTGAAAATGGCTGCTCCCTCAGCTTGACTGTGGAGACTTAGTCATACTGTCAGTTTGATGCTTTACACAAGGACAGAATTTGAGCAATAGTTCTGAAAGAATATTGCATCCAAATTGGCATTCAAAAATGAGCAAAGCTGGAGAACACATGTCATAAAATATTAGGCAAACACAAAATGGATCCTACTGCTAAGTAGTTCTGCTAGTGATAGCTGATGTTATCCTGATATTTATCTTTTGGGGGAAAAAAGTGTCTGAGACAAGCACCAATGCATGAATGGTTTATATGTAAACACTAACATTTTGGTTGCTGTAAATGAAAAAAATACTCTTTTTCTCATTATTAATTTAATATTGTAATAACCTTTTGATAGTGTTAATCTACAAAGGTCCACTAGAAGTACAGTGACCTTAATGAAATTTGAAGTTAAATTACATGTACCTGAAGTGTGTTGATTTTCCTACTATTTGCTCCTCTTTGTTTTTCCTATACTTGCTCTGTTCTTGAAGGTCCCTAGTGGCAAGCACTCTGCTGTTATATCCACTGTGAGGGAGGAAAATTTGTACTGATCACCTAAATGTGAGACTACGGATTTGTCAATTTAGGTTGTCTCTCAAGAAAAATGCCTCATTGTAAAGGGTTGAATGTAAGAATGAGGGAAATTAAGTTTGTGTAAAAACAGGCTGGTTTGCATTTGCTCTTTAAGTTTATGCAAAATGCACAGATTTTATTACCAAGTAAAATTCCATATAGACTAAAGGTGATGAGTACCATCGTTGCCATGTGTTTGAGGTGTGAGATGCAGAGATTTTCAGAATATAGTTTTGTGCATCCATGCTAGTCCATAAAGTACATAGATTTGGTTAAAGTTCTCTATGAGAACCAAGACATATGACTCTAGCGTCTTCCGACTGTCTGTATAATACTTTGGCTGTCTACTTTTTGGATAGCTGCCACAGCTGTTTGTTAACAACATCTCCCTTTTTGACTGCTCACTAATCCAGTCTCAGACTATGATTCCACAGGAGAGCTCCATGTATTAGTCTTGTTTCTTTATGTGGAGTACAGTAATTTTTCTTTTTTTTTCCTAAAAATCATGTATCCATCTGTCTCATAACTCCATTCATTAAAACTTTCCCATCTTGTCATTTTTATTTGCTCTCCCATTTTTGTCAGGTATCACATCTGTTCCTTGCCAGGAGTCTGCTCTTTGAAGATCACTCTGTGTTTATAGAAACCCAAGTGCTTTGTCAGCTGCAAAGCCATGTGTTGACTAATAGAATATATCTCTTCCTGCCATAGTTTTTCTCCTTTACTTGGTCTGATTTGGACTTTCCCATGGGCCCCTGTCTTATGAGGGGACTCCACCTGAGTCCTCAGAGCCATAAAATTGCCCTTGATTTCAGTCTCCCTGAGCAGTATTGTTCATGCCTATGTGGTTGTGGCAAAGGGCAACAAGGAGCAGCAAGTCAAGAGCTAGATGAGTATCATCAGTCTCTGCAAGGCTGAGGATCTAGGCCCTAGTCCTCCTTGAAATAGCAAGTTTGGTAGGAAGATGGGCTTGTGTGTGAGGCTACACCTCTTTCTGCATATGGACCAATACTTACAGCCATGTTTTAAAATACATCCACATTCTGATCAAGCTGAGCCAATTACTCCACTGATCTTAGTAAAAATGAAGCCATTTAAATTAATTTCTCTTTGCCACCCACCCCGAAAATAGTAACTCTCTTTTCTCCCACCATTCCCCTTAAGGAAGTGAGTGGCACCTTTTCCACCCAGACAAGTCTCCATGGTGTAAATATTTTTATGAAAGTTACTTCTGAACAAAGACAAGTTGCTTCTTAATGTGCACTCGTTTTGTGTCAGTCTTGAAGACGAAATTACATCTTTAGTATTTCAGAGATTGTTGCTTGAAGTGTCCAAAAATATAATGGCTGTTCTTCCTTGGAACCTTTTACCTTACTGCAGCTTGTATAACAGTATAAAATGCATAATTTATTTCCCGAGACTTCAGTAAATGTGCAGTTTGGCCTAGAAGTTTGGATTAAAAGGTAACTGAGTTTCAGGCCTAATGAATGAGAAGGACTACGTTTTGGAAATCATATTGGCCCACACTTCTGTTTGATGTTGGTGAAAACTTAGGGAGATAAAGGACTAAAATTTTAGACCTGGTGCTGCTTAGCTATCTACATTTGAATATTTTCCTTTAAATAAGAGGCCTTTCAATCTGTTTAGGTAGCAGAATAACTGGACTGAACTGCTCTGCCTATGGAGCTTTGAATTCTTTGCATTTAGGAAAATGTCTGGGTTTTTAGCAGCTGAAGTGAAGACTTGGTTTCCTATAATTAGGAATCAACTTCAGAGTTTAGCTCTTGATCCTAAGTGGTTGGCTTAAAGTGATAAAAAGGGTGAAAAAAAAAAGTAGGAACTCTTTAAAACTAAATTTTTAGTAGGAAGGAGTAGAATATTCAAGCACTCTGTCCTCATTCTGCAGTCGCTGAATCTTGCTCAGGCTTTTGTGAGCTGACTTAGAACAAGGAATACTTCTGGAAGTTGACAAAAAGAAGAAAATCAGAAAATAAGGTATCAAATGGAGTTCTTGGAATATTTATTTCATTAGCCTTTTTTTTTTTTTTATTAGGGAAAATGAGGAATAATTATGTTATACTCTGTACTCCCGTGTCAGGGATTTATCTCACTGTCTTTAAGTAGAAAATACACGTTTTTTTCTTAACCAGCTGTACAGAACCATTCTGGTGGTCTCCAAGCACCGATTTATATTCTAGCTCGCAACGTTCTGACTACAAGCTTTGAAAGAAAACTGCTGTTGTAACAACTTCTTTTCTTGTTCTTATGCTCGGCTACCTCTGTGAGCCGAACCAGCTACCCTGTAGAGAAGCCAGATCATTTCTACAATTGTGCTACAAGAACAAGACAGACTCCCCCATTACTCACTTAGAAATATTGTGAGAGAGAATTATCTATAAAAAGAAACGTGAAATTCACAGGTTTATAAATGGGAAGTGAGTGTTGGGACTGATGTATGTGGAAAAGGTAACTGTCATACTAGTCCTGTTAGCTGTAGGAGTTGAGGGATGAGCCTACTGCTCAGGAGATTGCCAGGAATTTATTCTGTCTACCGGAAGAATCAGTCATGAGTATTATATTACAGTGTGCAATGTCTATGTTTTCTTTTTAATTCTGGGTGATTAAGGATTTCAGACTAGCAAGTTGCTTACTTAAATATTTGTAATGTTTTAACTTATACTTGATTTGGCTTTTCCCAGAAATAAGGCAAGGCTCATCCTGGTTTTTAGAGCACTCTTTTCAGTTACAAGTTCTGTCCTAGGAGCTGTAGTTCATTCTGTCAGTCAGCCATAGAAGTGAGATCTAAAAGACTTGACACCCAGTAGGGTGAAGATAATAATTGGTCTTTAGCAACTATGTATCAAACTAACTAGCATGTCTAGAAGCTACATTTTTTTTAATAGGCTAAGTAGTTTGTGGAGCATATTCTTTGTCCTAAGAAACTACAGATTATATATAATTCTACTGTTTAGGGTTTTTTTGGAGAATACCAGCATTTTGTTTGTTCATGAAGCTTTCATATTATATATGCAAAGTTAGAACTTGATTAGATATTGTTGTGTATAGAAGTCACTATCAGGAAGTCCATATGCATAGCTAGTGAGACTATACTTCTCAAGATAGCCTTTGGATGCTATGTGTCAGTTCTTTGATAGCAAAACATTTTAAAAAAAAACCCACCTTTATTTTAAAAGTAAGCATTATGGCGAAAGTTGGAAGGAAATAGGTATTTTATTACTGTTGTTACTTGCTGTCCTTACCTATTGTAGGGAGGGGTGAGCGAGAGGCTTTGTGGTTCTCAGCTGCAGCTAAACCATGAATGTTGTATATGAACATGTAAGTTACATAATATGGCTTGAATAGGTGGTTGTAGTTTAGCTCCAGAGAGGACTTAAGCACCACGTAGGTGCTCACTAACCCCTGCCCACGCCCCCCGCCCCCCCCAGGTCGGATAGGGAGGAGAATGGAAAAAATACCACCTTGTGGGTTGAAATAAAGAGTTTAAGGAAACAACATAAGAATATAATAGTGGCAACAAGAAGAATAATACAGCTGATGCATGAATGTAATTGGTCAGTGTATGCGAAAGGGAAATGGAACAATCTGATGCCGTCTGTTTCTTAACAGCAAATCTACCTCCCAGCTAGCTTCCTCAGTTACATCTGGAGTATGACACTGTATCTTAAAGAACATCCCTCTGGCCAGCCTGGGCCAGCTGTCCTGGCATTGGTCTCCCATCTTCCTGTGCACTTGGAAGGGCGTGGGAAGCTGAGAAGTCCCTGTCTCCTTAGGTAGGTGTAGTGTCTACACTAGCAACAACTAAAATGATCAGTGTGTTATCAACACAATACTAAATCCAAAACACAGCATTGTGCCAGCTACTAGAAAGAAAATTAACTCCCATCTCATGCAAAACTAGGACAGTATCCACTCCTTACTCCATGCCATGTACATCAGGCCCAGCTACTGTATTTCCCAGTACATTTCAATTAATCACCATCATTTTTTCTGTCTTTTGATACGTGCAGATATCATTCACTTAGTCTATGGGCATCCTTCTTAAATGTCTGTTGAGTTTCACTCCATGACTTTGGGCTCCATCTGCCATAAGAGGCTCTTAGGGGAAGGGAGATGGTGTGTGTTCTTGAATTGTTGTATGCTGCATCTGGAGCTCATAGCTGACATATCTGGCGTAGTTCGTGCTCATGGTCTGCAGGTTGAAGATGTCAATCTCAAGGAATTCTCTGGGCGCTGGTTGCTGCAGCAGAGAGAAGATATTTACACTGGCCGTATGGGACCGCTGAAGAGCAAGCGAGTTCTGTTGATCACTTCCTGACTTTGTAGCTCATGAATCAGCCTAAGGAGTGGAACCAGGGAGTCTTGGTTGTTATGGTATTGCTGCTGGTGCACTGTCATGGTAGCAATTGGCACCTGTTCTTCAACCCTGAAGGGACCCACAACAGAAGCGTCCTCTCAGAGACAGGGCAAGGTAGGCAGCTGTTAAGTTTCCCCTGAATCCAAGGCAGCTGTTCCAGAAGCCTACCAGTATGTTTTTGGGTCCTTGAAGTACTCTCTCCAGAGGTTGTCTATGCCCAGGATGCACTGAATTCTCATCCTTGTTCTTGGAAACAGGAGTTGGAAGATACTTCCATAAAATCAGAAGGTCAAATATGAAGACAAGGCTGTGAGAGATGGGCTTGTTCAGCCTGGAGAAGAGAAGGATTCAGGGAGATCTTATGGCAGCCTTCCAGTACCAAAAGGGGGCCTATAGTGAAAGATGGAGAGGGACTCTTGTTAGGGAGTGTAGTGATAGGACAAGGAGTATTGGGTTTAAACTAAAAGAGGGTAGGTTTAGATTAGATATAAGGAGAAAAAAAAGTCACTGTGAGGTCACTTGAGATCCTGGCACAAGTTGCTCAGAGAAGCTATGGCTGCCCCTCCCCTGGCAGTGTCCAAGGCCAGGTTAGATGGGGCTTTGGGCAACCTGGGCTAGTGGAGGGTCTCCCTGCCCATGGCAGGGGTATTGGAAATAGGTGATCTTTGATGTCCTTTCTAACGCAAACCGTTCTATGATTCTCTCAGATAAAACAGTTTAATAAGGTAACAAAGAAAGACAGTAATAACAGCTATGTGAGGCACAGATATGATTGCTTGTGGCATACAAAAGGAAAATAAAATAACAATGGCCAGTCTGTACCCAAGCGATGGCAGCAATCCTACCTGCTGGCTAGTTTCCCCAGTTGTAGCTGGAGGATGAAGTATGCTGGGCGGAATCCTGGATCCACTGAAGTCATTAGCTAATCTATTATATAAACTGATTGGATACTAAAGTTTTACCTTTTGGGTTAAATATACTAGCAGATCTGAGAATTCAGTCTTTCCTACAAGTTCTACTCTTGTATTTCAAGCTTTGAGAGGTTCATTTGGATCCACACTTGGTTTTTATAATGCTAATGGCTTAATGAAGTAGCTGCTCTGTCCACTTCAATCTTTATTTTTGAAAAAAAAAACAAACAAAAACACAAAAACCCTGGCTTCAGTTTTTGAAATACAAGCTTCAGTTAACTGATCCTGTGTTTGTTTGTTTTTTTTCAGTTGAATGAGTCTTAGTATAGGAAGTGGAGATCCAGGAACCAAGAGCGGCAGCAGGAGAGTGAACAAGGAAGGACATAACTGTCCTGTTTTCTGGCAGATGTTTTCTAGCTTGTATGCTGTGTGGAAAGCATTACACTCATCATATTACAGACTAAAAGCTTATATTGAAACTTGTGTTTTTCTGTTGAAAACTGTGGTTATGCCAGGGAGGTGATGTGACTTAATAAAGAGCTAAATTGTCTAGACATGTTATAGCTGGAGACAGGATGGCTGAATGGAATGACCGGCAGGGAAGCAGACAAAGAGGAGAAACTATTAGATGCCACTATGCCAATCATAACTGATAGAGGGAAAAAGCTCAGTTAGGTCTACTGGGAGGTCTCTGCATTTCTTAGGTGTGGAAGGAAAACTTTTCAGCTTGAATGCAGGGAAGAAAAAGTCTTTCTTCTGGAGTTATGTTGAGAAGTTAAAATATTTTTTCTGCATTTTTTCTTAATGTTTTAAACAGAAAAATAAGCTTAGGAATTTTCAATTTATATTGAATCTACATGTATCTTGTGGTACTTTTATGTTGATATCTGAATTACGAATTGTCGTGGCATTTACATAAACATCAATATGAGACTGTATTGAATTATGAAAGCAATGGCCAAAATATGTCTCCACAGGGTAGCTATTTTTCATCTATACTATGATAGATATGATAAATATTTTTCTTCTGATGGAGAAAAACAAACCAATAATATGTCCAAAATAACATCCAAGAGTTTTGTCTTCCTTGATCTGCTCCCTCATCTTTTTTTATTTGGCTCTATGCAGAGGGTGAAGAGGGCTTGAATTCTCATGTTTTATCAGTTGGGTTTGTGTGTGTTTTGGGTTTTTGTTTATTTGAGTTTAACAGAAGAACTGGAGAATCACTGAGGAGACCTTTTTGAAATCGAAATTGCTAATGAGAACTTACCATCATAGGAACATGGTCTAGAGCAGCTGTGAGTCTAAATGAGCATGAGAGCTTGTATGCAGAGAGAATAAAAAAGTTTCCTCATTCTTTCATCATAATGGAGTGAAATACATTTGCTTAAAATGAAGTCCAGTTGTATTGTAATCTTGGCTTCATATACAGATAATAAAACGGCAGTCCTTAGTTCAATTTGCAAGGTACTCAAGGCCAGAGAAATAATTGTGTGCACAAAAATAGAGAGCTGGGCAATGAAAAGAAAATAGACATACTACTGTGGGATATGAAATCTCATATGAAAAGGATTATGCATTTCTAAGGCAGTAGACAGACAAAAACTAATAGCATTTATCTGACAGAGTCCATGTGGGGGTAAAATTGTGTTAAAAGAAAATCCCTCTTGAAGAAATGAATGCCTCATTTATTTATTTTTTTTGGTGTTAGATCCCAAAAGCAACTGTAGTTACAGACATCTTTGTAGCATGAGACAGCCTCTCATAATTGTAATTCCAGGGTTTTTTAACTTATAAGACTTTTCTATTATCATTGAAAGAATCTGCTGCCAATCTGTAGTGTCCAGCTGTCTATTGAGTTACAGGAGAAACCAACATGCAAAAGGAACCTGTAGACTGCTTGTCATCAGAAAACTGTACTTAATTAAATTCTGAATTTTTTATTCCTCTGTTTCATACAAGTACAACAGAATTTGTTGATAGTATTTGCATTCCTTTCAAAGAATGAACCTTTTAAACTGCAGATTGGAAAGTCTTCTTCAATGTAGTGATGATGAAAGCTCTCTGAATTGCTATGAAATTCATTTCACTTAGTGGCTTCTGAAGACCTCAAAATTCAAGGAAGTCATTCCTGTTCGGGAGCTCCTTCTAAGTTTCTCATTACTTTTTCATCAAACTCTAGGGATTTATCCACCTGGCATTGTGCCTTCAGAATCTCACATAGAAGGACCAGGAAGTATAAAAACAACCCATGGACTTTGACTTGAAGATTAAAAGTCCTTTAGCTTTAGAATAGATTTAATATTGAACAACAATGTTTAAATCTAATAGGACCATCAGCGCTAGGAATCAATGAGTTATGAATATGGGGAAGAGGAAAAGAGAAGGAAATATAAAACAATTAATTTGCTGTCAGTCTTAGAAAGAGCAGCACAGTTTAATCAACTTGATTTCTAGAAGGATAAAAGCTTGTAATTAATAGGTAATAAGATTAAAGTCTAATCACAAAAAAAGCAAATAAACAGCAAGTAGAGGGATGCAATATCTTAATGGGTGCAAGCAGAGCACCCTTACTCTGCTGCATCTGGGGCCCTCAAAGGAGAATTCACTTGTCCTGGGTGAGAAACCAGCTAAGATGGGTCATCGAGGCAGGGAGAGGAGTTGATACCTTGAAGACTGAAGGGAGATTAATTGCCTAAAGGAATATGGGACTCAGGATGCAGAGGAAAAGCCATTTTGTGTTTGTGTAATAAATATTGTAGAATGTTTTGGGGGCACTCTGAGATTGAGACACTTACTATGAGATGTTTAGGGTGAATTGTGGGAGGAAACACTGAAAAATCGAGAGGAGGAGGTGAGGCAGGAGAAAGAAAGGAGTTCAGTGTAAAAAGACTTCTGGTAAAAAAGTTTGTTTGGGTAGGCACAGCATCCGATCAGCAGTCTGGCATATCTGCATGCTAAATTCTATTCCTGTTTTCCTCAGCGAGAGTCCTGTCTGTTGTTTGTGTGTTGAGGGCTAAGTGCCAGTAACTGGAGAGATGTTAGGTTTGCAGGCCAGACAGCAGGGAAACCAGCATCCTAAGAGTCAGCTGCTGAGAAAACCATAGGTCTGGGCCAAATATTGCAGGGCAAGGGAGGTGTGTACACAACAAGAGGAGGTTTGAGTACTAGCAAAAGGAACATTCAAAACCTGAAGGCTTCTACAGCAAGATGCTAGCAAGTGGGGAGACCAGAGGATCTGGGGCTAGTTACTGGGTAGATCTAGTTTCTAAGAGCACCTATGTATATTCATGTATAGAGAGGGTCAACTAAAGGTATCCATCCTGATCTGTAGAGGAGAAACATGGTCAAGCATCTGTGCAATTTGCTTTTGAATGCTGTTTGGTTTCAGTTCATGTTGGTGTGTGGCTCGTTCAATGTGTGCCCGTGTCTGCTTAGGGGGATATTTGTGCAAATTGAAGTTATTGCTACAACCTTTCCACTCATAAAAAAAGAGTAGCAGCAATTAGTAGTAGTAAAGAGTAACTGGAAATTGAATTTCGGGCAGGAGGAAGAACAAATCTGTATTGCCACACTTATTAAATGTAGGTGATTTAAATAGACAGTGAGTATAAGTATATTGAATGACACTGAACCTCCTGATACTGGCTTGTTTTATATATGCTGTAGAAGGGCTTCAGTTCAGTTGTCCTGTTCACAGAAAACAAAGGACGCTTGGGTTGGTGTTCTCTTTTTTTTTTTCCTACTAATGCTTTCTTATTTCTCATCCTTCTAGAAAATTATCAGTGATTTCAGTTCAGAAAAGGGACTTTATTTCTGTAGAACTTCATCCTCCAGATGAATTTGCCTAGGTGGATCATGATGGTCCACATGACTGCTCAGTGATTTTTGAAATTTTTTATTTCTTTGCTTTGATACAGCTTTTGCTTCAGAAAAAGTTATGTGATCATCCTGAATTATGTGAGAACAGAATCAGTCTCTCATTCTAGCTCCTTTCGAGTGCTAGAGCACTTCTGGATGTTTTGTGCTAGAGCATTTCTGAATGCATAGTATTTTTGTCCCATGGCAAGGGTGTGAGTGGAACAATAAATGTTTCCAAACCATTTCTAAATCTCAAACTTGTATTTGTGGTTAGTGAAAGAAACAGGTGCTGAAATTCCTGGAGTATGAAACCGAGCTAGTAGATATGTTTTCATCTGTGGATGTCTAAAAATCCAATATAACCTTAACCTGATTTTTTGCAGGGTTTTTTGTTCCATGGTTTTAGTTTTAGCCTGGCTCAAAGCATGTATCAAGTAAACTCTAGTCCATGGACTGTTATGATACTGTGAAGTAAAATTTTGGTTTCAGTGAGTGTTCATACCAACAGATGATAACAGAAGATAATAGCTGAAGAAATTGTTCAATGCAGCCAACTGAAGTTAAAGTGATGCCTCAATTGATCTTAGTTTTCTTCCTGTGTGAATGAGGCTCATATGAAAGACAATTGTGTTGTATCAACAGTGAGTAGATTAGAAAGAGAAAACAGGGTTTTATTTCCCTATTCGGTAACCTGTGAAGTGTCTGACTTAATGTGACCCAGTGTAGTGTTGAGCAGGAGCTCTGAAGAACAAGGCTTTGAAGCTGCAGAAGTGAATGTCCACTGCCACTGTTTCTCCTCAAGCAAATAGCAAATACTTTTTTTCTTTAAAGTGTTACGAACTATACCCACAGTCCTGTGCAAAAAGCAATTCAGGAATGCTTTCTGATTTGTTACATATAACAGATGGTGTGAAAGAAGTCTGTCACATGTAAGATTCAGCTGCCAAATCTCTCTTTATAAAAGGATTGAATAAATATCCAGTGCAGACGATATTTTATGAAACAGATAATCTCCCCAAAATATGACTTGTTTTTAGAACTTTCCCTTCCCTATAAGTATATAAATGAAAACAAAATAAGAAAAAATATTCTGAGTCAGTTTTCTGGACACATTTTAAAGTATTTAAAAATTTTTCTTTAAATGGAGGGGAAAATACAATGGAGATTTAGATGCAGCATTGGAAACATTGAGTTCCATATAGTTCCTTTCATTGTGGACTGCTTAGGCTCTCTGAGGTACAATTTTAATTTTTCTTCATTTTTAGATTATTATTAGCTCTGGTACTATTTAAGGGGAGTTAAGGAGCTCATCAGGAAAAGCAGATTTCTCCAACTGGAGACCTCAGGTGCTCCACAGTTGATGGCATATAGTGTTTGTTCTGGTTCAAGTTGGTTTTGGTTTGATTTTGGTTTTGTTGTTGTTTGGGGTTGTTTTCTTTTTGTGGGTTTGTTTGGTTTGGTTTTTTTTTTAGTCAATAGAAGGAGAATAATTTTGGCACTGATTGTTAATAGCAATTACCTGGTTCTCTTTGGTTTAATTGGTTCAGAATTGTCATTCTGATTGTTGTGATCAAGGTCTGTACTGTGATGAGAATGATAGACTGATACACTCCCGGCAAAAGTCTTCCTTTGGAAGAGAGCTTGAACTCTCAGCAGTTACCTAGTGTGTCAACACTCCATTGCTTCCACCATGATTGTCTCTTGAATGATAATTAGGAGATTTTGTCAAACAGTGTAATCAAAACTTCCAGGTTGTGGTTTTAGGTTCTTCTTGGTTTTGTTGTTTGCTTGAGGCTTTTTTCACTGAAAAATGGGCTTTGCTTAAATTACGAACTTCAGAATTATTTTTTTTTTAAATTTAATACTAAAAAATAAGGACTAAGTGAATCCTAGACTCTGTGCTGCTGGTCTCAGGAAGAAAAACTCAGATCTTGTGATGTTCTCTAACACTATGCTTGTGGCTAGAGATAGTGTTGAATGCTGTCATAATATACATGACAAATCTTTAACATTTGACAATTAAAATATCCCTTCCCAACAGTATTTAGCACGGCAAGCATCATGTCCTGTTGAACCAGCTACGATTTTATGGTAAAAAAGACAAGCTTTAGTGCTATTTAAGTACTCCATCAATTTCAAGATAACACAGACTTATTTTCTCTTTTTTCCCCTCAAGTTTCCTGGCATGGAGTTTTCTGAAGTGAAGACATGAGTCTTTTAATACTTAGCACTTCTAGTCTTCTCTGAAATGAAGACTGCAAGTCTTTGAATTTAAAACTTGCTGCTATTACCAGTTTGCAGTGATTTGTCTGAATCTTGTACCTATCCAAATCATAAAGCTAATTTTAGTATAATATGGAATATAGCATGGTGGATTTCTGTGCTTGTTTCTTGACTAACTTCAACTTTAGGCTCAGCTTTGGGCTGAGCTTTGTGAAGGCAAAACTCCTTACGTCATGGCTACCACTTTAGTCTCATAGATACAAAAGGAAAAAGAATGTGTCAGCTTCTGAGTCAGTAAGCTGAAGAACTTCATCATATTGGGCAAGAAGCAGGAATACTCCTTTGATTTTTAAATGCAGAATTGTTTGTAGAAATCTTTGGGACAGCACCTTAATAATTATTCCTCATCCACAGCTAATCTGAAAGTCAGCTGGAGCCTCAAATGCCTAAAAATTAAGATTCTTTTTGTACAGAAATTAACCTCAACTTTTGGAAAACCACAAAAATCTTAAATATAGTGCTTTCTCATATTTAATGGCATATTTGCCACTGATATAAGCTTGTTTATTAAATCTACCTCGTGAATCGCTGTGTGTCACTTGCAGTCCCAACAGGGTGTAATTGGCACCAGGGGAATAAACAACTACGTACAGCTAATAGTAGCACTGCCAAAATCTGATCCTGCTTAACTGAGGATATCCAATGTGAGCACAGCTGGTTGCTGGAGATAGCACAGGATACATTCCAAAAAGCTACAGAAGCAAAAGGTGTGAAAAGCTTTTTACTGTTCTGGCTTGCATATTGTACAGGGAATAACTGCAGGATGTGATTCGTGAAAAGGAACTACCCATTCTTAAAAGAGCAATCATTTTCCACAAGAGTCAGAAAGCTGTATCACGGCATGTGATGCATTATCAGTTTTTTAAACTCTTGTACTGAAATTATCTTAATGTTCTTATTCTGTGGGGGGTGTTTTTATACTTCTTGCTATGGTGTGTGCATTCAAATGTACTCTCTTGCAAGCTGGATGACAAAACACACTTTTAATTCTGGACTAAATTATAATGCTCTTGAAGGTTTAAAATCACATCTTTGTTCCTTGAGAAGCCACATCTTAGACTTCCCCGTTAGGTGAAGCCTCCTGTAACTTTTCACTGCAAGCTTCTGCTTTAGCTAGATACAGGTGGTGGGCAGATAGGCTGTATTGCTCCGTGTTTCTCCCTTGAGTGTCCTCCCTCACAGTCTCTATACCCTTTTTTTTCTTTTCCTGATTTAAGACACAAATTCTTGTATTACCAGTGAGTTCAATTAGTACTGCCACTGGAGCTTCTTATAATGTAAAATTAGCTGTTTTCTAGTGAAGATTAGGATTTGACTCTCTGGGAGCAAAACCAAGCAGTAGTACCCTCAAATGTGGTAGGCTGGGTTTTTTTTCTGTGGGTTTGGGGTGTTAGAAATTGACAATGAAGCCTGTGTTTATGTAAAAAGGAATGCATATGATCAAAACCACAGATTTTTAACCTTTTTTTAAACAGTCTGAGTCACTTTTTGTGTTTATTCACTAAACCTGCTTTGAGTCAGGGAGGGCTTGAGAAGTAGATACCTAACTACTTCTGAAGGATGGAGTAGGGAGGATGTACAGAACTATTTTAAGTATTTAAACTTGTAAATAAGATGCCATCAATAATTCAGTCATAACTTCTTGATCAATAATTGGAAAGGAGAAAGAAAGTCTCTTTCTTTCATTTAATATTTTACATTTCATCTGCATAGATATTGGTAAAATGCAGCAGAAATAATAAAGGCATAGAAACCTTCATCTAATCAAAGGATGTTGCTGTCATTTTTTATTAAGATCACAACTTCCTAAAGTGCTAGTGAAATCTGTAAAACCATCAGATCAACTCTGTTGCCTCTGTTATTTAGTGGATTATTTTTTAGCATGAAGAAAACAATGTTTATATATAGATTCAAGGAAAATATGAATAAACCCCCAGCTAGTTACATGTACACATATGGAAGAGCAGGGGAATGTACAGTGTCCTATCACTTAGTAGAGCACGTGTGTCTTCAGCCAACATACAGATAAAAAATTACTTCAAGAGCCTTTACTCACAATTGTGGTAAAACCATGCCTTTTGGTTTTGGATTTGTGCTGAAAACACTGCTGATAACACAGAGCTGGTTTTGTTACTGCTGAGCAGGGCTTACACAGAGCCAAGGCTTTTTCTGCTTCTCACACCACCCCACCAGCCAGTAGGGACACAGCCAAGGCAGCTGACCCCAGATGACTCAAGTGATATTCTACACCTTGTGATGTCATGCTCAGCATCTAAGTGGTTGGGGAATGAGGGAGGAGGGGAGGACATTCAAAGTGATGGCACTTGTTTTCCCAAGTAACTGTTGCGCATGATGGCACCCTGCTTTCCTGGAGATGGCCGAACACCTGCCTGCCTGTGGGAAGTGGGGAATTAATTCCTTGCTTTGCTTTCCTTGTGTGTGTGGCTTTTGCTTTACCTGTTAAACTGTCTTTATCTCAACTGATGACTTTTCTCACTTTCACTCTTCCAATTCCTTCCTCCATCCCACTAGGGAAAGAGAGCAAGCAGCTGTGTGGTGCTTACCTGCCAGCTGGAGTTAAAGTATGGCATACTCATAAGTTTCCTGACAGCACAGTGGGTGTACCTGCACCATTAGCTTAATCTCCACAAATAAACTAAGATTTAAATGAGTTATTTTCATGATTGTGTAAAATACTTTTATAATTTTATCCACATTGCAGCATGTGGAGAACCCCATGCTGGAGCCGGTGGATATTCCCTGAAGGAACTGTGGCTTGTTGAGAGCCCACACTGAGCAGGTTTATCCTGAAACACTGCAGCCTGCAGGAAGGCCCCACAGCTAAGCAGGAGAAAGGTATGAGGAGGAAGAAGCAGCGGAGAGGATCTGTTACAGACTGACTACAGCCCCTAATTCCCCATTGCCCTGTGCCCCTCAGAGAGGGGAGGAGGTAGAGGAGTCGGGAATGAAGGAGTGAGGTTGAGTCTGCAAAGTGAACACAGGGATTGTATTTTAGTTCTTGGCTTTGTCCAAACCTATTTTAACTGGCAATAAATTAACTTCTTTTTTTTTTTGCCAGGTCAAGTCTCTTTTGCCTGTGAATGTATTTGGTAAGTGATCTCCCTGTTTTTATTTGGACTGTGAGCCTTTTCTTCTTAGTCTTTCCTCCACACCCTTCACCATGCTCCTCACCCTACTCTTCTGTTGAGACCAAAGGCTAAGAGACATTTGTCTGGTGCTTCATTCAGAGCACGTAGGACTTAAATCCTGATCTACATCATCTAATCTGTTGTGATAAATACTAGTTAAAAAGCTGGTTCCTTGCCATCGGGCTTGATGTCAAACACAGGGCATCAACAACTCTGTAGACACAGCAGCTGTCTTAAGTGGACAGAATCGATTGGTGTTTTTGAGTCAGTGCTGTATTTCATGTCTCATTGGAATCCATCTAGTTGCTTCTTATGACCCTTTTCTTTTTCTCTTGTCCCTTCAACCTCATCTTTTCTGCAGTTGTTTCATGTGCACAAACACTGGCACACACATACAGCCACGTTCTATGCCTTCTGTTCTCTAGGCCAAACAAAACCCATGCTCTACTTGGTATCCAGACCTGACAATCTGTGTGATCCTTCTCTGCATTCTCTTCAGTAAGCCAACATTTCTGTTGTACTGGGCACCCACAAATGAACACTGTTTCAGATACAGTTTTGCAAGTCTCTTCCCACACATGGATTTATGCCTGTCACTGACAGCAAAATGGTAGGCAGGCACAGGAGTTGTGTTTGGAAAGTCTGTGCCACTGTTTCCCTTTGCCTATTTATCCTTTGTGTGCCTGGAATTGGCTTGCCGGGAGGCTTTGTTTCATTTTCCTCCTAGTGACTGAGGTATATCTCACTGGTCTGTAGTTTGCTGGTGATTCTTGCTTCTCCTTTCTGAAGATAGGCAAGGCACTTGTTTCCAGTCAATGATGATGATGATGTGTACAGGACAGCCTTTCATACATGATGTCAGGCAGCTATGTCAACATCCTCGGGTATATCCTGGGCCATAAGTACATGTCAGAGTTCTCTGCTGTGGGCTTAACCTGCTTTCCTGAAGCTCTCCACAAGGTGTGGAGGTGAGAAAGCAGAGCTGGTCCATGAGGACTGCGCCTAGGAAGGCTCTGAGTATCCACCTTTTCTTTTGTGTACTTCACCATTGGGCTGCCTGCCCTGTTCTGCTGCCTGTATTTTCTCTAGTCTCCTTGGTGGCTTACATGCCTGAGGAAGCCCATTTTTGTTTCCAGTTGTGTCATTTGCCATTTTCAACTTGATCCAAGCTGTATCCTAGCTCTACCTCTGTTAGTTGGAGCAGTGGTGTTGTGTTTTTTCCTTGGAGACCACCTCCAGGGCTTCTGTTATGTATTTGAGTAGTGTTGCTAATCCCTGTGAAGCCTGTGAATTTGTGCTGTGATTTCCCATTTTCTTGCACCCTGGAGTAGGTCAGTTGCTGTGCTTCAAAGAGATTGTTATTGATTAATCTCCTTGTCCTTTGAGACAGCCTTGTAGAGACTCCTACCTTCCAGTCCCTGAGCAGGCGGAAATGTGCTTTCTTGAAGTCCCAAGTCTGTCTTCTGCTGCTGCCCTTCCTTGCCCCTCTCTGGGTCTTAACCTGTCTCAACTCCTGACCCCTGTAGCCAGGTGGTGAGAAGCTCCTGGCTGTGAGGTACTTCATACCTGGCAAGCTGGTGCAGAGCAGAGTATGTGGGCAGCAGTGGCTAACTGGAGCCATGTTCTTGTTGACTCCAGTAGTCAAACGACTGTGAGCATCAGTTACTCAGAGTTTTTTATTCATTAGGCAGTATGGTGCTTTGCCCAAGAGGTCATTGCTTCTAAAATCATAAAACAGAAACTCAGTGTGTGTATAGAAGTTATAACACTCATGTATTTCAGACAGAAAAGTAATGTGCTATTTTTGTTTGACTGTTATGTAAGTATCAGAACAACTATGAGTTTATTTTCTCCCTCTTCAGTTGTGGATACTGTCATTCCCAGCATCTTCTGGGAGAGGTGACAGTGATACTGTAGTTAAAATAAACACAGGTGGTGGGGCTAAGTCTTGTTTTCACATCTCTTGACAGTTTAATCTGCACCTGAGTATCAAACTTTCAGAAAATTTGATTTCTACAGTTCTGGACTTTTTTTTGTGTGTGTGTGTTCATCTTTGATGGTCTTACATATCTTTATAAAATTGTTTTTTGTGTAAGGAGTTAGAGTCGGTATACAGTCAGATTTGGTGTTTTGGGTTTTTTTCTGAAACAAATTAAAGAGAATGTCCTTCCCTTAAGGGAAAATAAAAATCATAAACCAGCCATAGCTAGATTCAGTTATCTGGGTAAGGAAAGAACAAACCTTAAAATTGTCAGATGAGTGTAACCCATGTAGTTTATGTAGAGGGATTACATGTGCCATCCCTCCAGGTGCCTTGCCTAATATTTGATAGTGTTCTTGGATGAAAACAGCTAGTCCCCTCACAAAGAGAGAAAACAAGAGCTAGAGAAAGCTGAAATCTTGTTCAATAGTAGCTGTGTTGCTCATTGAGATGCGCCCTGGAGCTAAAAAGAAAGAGGTGAACATATTTAGCAAAATAAAATCTCAGACTAAAAATAATACGACACTGGCTTACACTATGTCATAGTGATTCGATTCAGTTGTGACATGTCTGTGATGACACAACCCTTAACGTGACCTGTTGAAGGTCACCCAACTGTCCGGCTTCTGGCCTGGCCGAAGTTAACCTCCCCATGGAGCTGGCCTGGGTGAGCCAGGTTGCCCAATGGTGTCTTCCACACAGCATGATGTCATAATCCCGATAAAAGGGGGCTGGGTGGGGTCCAGTGGGTCTATGCAGCTCCGGGACAGTCCAAGTGCGAGCAGGGTAAGTGCTGTGTGTGTGTTGTCACCACTGTGTGTATGCTCTGTCCAAAGTTCTGCTGCTGCCCCTGCTCCCTGCGCTGCCCGTCCCTGCCCCGTGGTTTGCCCCTGTCTGCCCAACCCCTGCCCGTCCCGTCTGGGGATGGAGTGAGGCAGCGACCAGCTGCATGGTGCTCAGCTGCCTCATGGGGATGAGAAACGACACTGATATTTTAATGCCTCCACCGGATTTCTGTCAAATGAGACTCAAACAGCTTCCTACTTCTTGCGTTAGGCCTTCTGTATAAATGAAAACGCTGAAACACATCAAGGTACATGTGAAGTACAACATAACTTTTCTGACACCAAGATTACTGATTATTTATGTTTAAAGCAGCTTTTGGGCTGAGAGCTCTCTACTGTGTCTTCACGTTTTCTGCGAAGGGAGCATAAAATGTGTGGTGGCCCTGCGACAGGGGAGCTTTGTGGCACAGGAGAGATCAGAATGGTAAAAACCAGCGTGCTCTGATGGGCATGCTGTAGTGTGGCCAGCCTTGTCTCTGGACAGAGTTATAAGCTAGGCCATGTTTTAAGCTGGTGTTAGTCTCAAATTTAGCTTTTTTCCCGTTGCTGTACTGCTACCTCTGGGTTATCAGGTACAGGTAAGGATGCCTGCATAATGAGTAACTAAGCGTTATGGTTCTATACAACCCTTGCAGCACTGTTGATGCTGTGAGGAGTTAATGTTGCCTCTGTCTCATTGCCTATTCTCATGCTATCTTGTAACTATATGGTGCTGCTAGGGAATATGAAGATGCTGTTTTCTTGCAGCTGAGGACTTGATACACACGTGAGCAAGCTTAAGATCAGGCAGGGTGTCAGCAGCTTAATTCTACTTAGAATCTGAGCCCAGCACTTTATCTGGCAGCTCTAAAGAGCGGTCTTACTGGATAACATCAGATATCCATCTAACGTGGATCTACCCCCCTCTGCCCAGTGGCTGCAACAGGATCCCAATTTAAATAACACTTTGAAGCAGATATACCTAGATTTTCAATGCTCCCAAAGAAGACTGAAAAACTTTCAAACTCAGTGAGTTTTTATTCAAATGGAAACTGGTATATTTATTTTTGCTTGTTTGCTAGAGAAAACTCAAACCGGGGAAGACAAAATGCAAGCCTCTCCCTGCCACCCTGCATTAGCTCCCCTTTCATTCTATGAGGTTATCTTCTTCATCTGAGTCTTTGCAATGTATGGTGTGCACCTTGCTGCAGTCCCATACTCCGAGTGGATTTAGTCTTCAGCAGCAGATATACTGGGATATGGCTGTAGGAAGCAGTGCATTTTGCACCTGTCAGCTCAGCTAATGCCTGTTTTTGTTGGAAAATACTAATCAGTTGCTTAAATTTCAAAACCACAATATTTTGACTAAAACTTTTGTCCAAAATGTGCATTTGGGTCTATAAAAACAGCAACCGAGGACAAAAATTCAGCAAGTTCTACTTTGCATTTGGACAAAGTGGCCAGGTTTAAAGCTCTGTGTCGTTTCGGTTGATCACTGGAAAGATGCATGTTATAGAGTAGAACAGTTCTCCTCACTTTGGCTTCCTGTGTTTAGCTGTACTTTGGGAGATGGTGATGCTGCAACACTATGCAGGGTTAATCTGCTTTTCCTTACAAAAGCAGAATGTTCTGAAAGGGACAGAGATTCAACATCTCTGCTGAATGGCAACCTGTTTCTCCTTTTTGTTGATGGAACCAGGAAATCTGGAGGAGGTGAAATTAGTTACAAAAGATACAGGCAGCTGAAATGTTGTTAAAGGAAAGTTTGGATGTTCTTTCTAAATATCTATGTCACTAATTTAATATCCTACGAAATCTTACTTTTTTTTTGAGAGGGTGAGGGTGGTACAATCTACAGGGGAAAAAACAACAAAAAAAATCCACCAAAACAAAACAAAAAAAAATCTAAACCCAAATCTGCAGCACTGAGTGGTAGGAAACAGTGGGGTTTTAATTTCTCAGATACCAAATAAAATGTTAAACATCGCAGCTAAGTATAAGAATTCTGAGGACGAAGAACGGCCTCTGTAAGTTGACATTTGTTCTAGTGTCAGAGGAAGCATTAAATTGGCAGATATGGTGAGCACCATTATCTAAACTTTGTGCTGAAACTCAAGAGTGGTGATCCAAATTTTATGAAATGTTTCAGTAACAGGAAGACTGAGGCATGCAGCTGTTCTTTAAAGCTATTTGATCCACAGTGAAAACAAAATAAAAAATTATTATCTCTTACTTTGATGTGAAAAGCTGCAGGCGCAAAGAAGGGGAACAATGTAAGAAAGTTAGAATTACTATTGTGGGGGTGAATTACTTGCATCAGCAGTAAATCACCCAGTGAGATGTGGGGGTTCCAGACCACCTGAGAGTGGATTCCAGCCATGAGGGGAATGGTCACATGCAACCTGAGTGATGCTGGCGACAGGCAGAGTTTGGCAGGGCACCGCTCTGCAGGAATTTACACTCACAGTTGAACCAGGCTTGGTGGCTTTGCTACAGTACTAGCAAGATAAACCACAAGGATATGCTTTCTTACCTTCTGCTTTAATTCTGGGGAACAAAAAGGAAAAAAAAAGTCTAACTGACCTCACCTCTGAGGTGAGAAGACTGACTTGTATTCTCAGTATTTGAAAGTGCAGTCATCCACCCTTTATTGACCTCAAGAAATGTGACTGGCTTTAAGTAGAGCTAACATCTGCTTAAGAAAATATAAAAAGCTTCACGGAGAAAGTGAAAACTGTCAGTTCACAAAAGGGCAGTTAGAGTGAAAAATGGTTAAAGTTATAAGATGATTCAATTTTTTTAAATTGGTTATTTTTTTAATGTATCCGGCTATATTGTATCTAGTATGTGAGCTTTCAGTGGTCAGAGTAGAATGTCATTAAGAAAAAGAAATTAGACTAATCTCTGAATCCTAGGGAAAATTAGATTATAGCAGTGTTTGCTGCTGCTGTAGTACAGGTCACTTGGAATTTTTATTGTAATTTTGGGTTCTGACGTTTATAACTTTGGTTATAATAAAACGTCTTTCAGTTAGTTTGACATACAAGATCAGATTCCACATCCCAAAAGAATTTTCTGATCAGTTATTTTTTTTCCTCATTCGTGTACCAAATGTGTATCAGCATCAAGTGTATCCATATCTCATCCCTATTTCACACTTAATGGCTTCTAGAGCAGCTTTTACAGGAGAAGCTCTATAAGAACATCTAGTTGGAGACATTTGTGTGTATTTTTTGCTTTCCTTACAGGAAATCTTTATCTGTAAAATCATAGCTGATTCATGGGAAGCTATTTCTCCTGATGAGAGGATCTCAGCAATATTTTTGAGACTGAAACTCTTCTTGGCTGCAAGTAGCTTAGTTTTAATAAAGCCTTACAAGGAGTCCATCAGTCCTGTCTGTCCTTATATTTTAATGGACCAATTCATAGACCTTTTTTCACCTGGGAATGGATTGACAATTACAAACATTCTCAGCAGATATTAGGATAATAGACCTAACTGCAACCAGGTATGATCTTCTCCAACTTATGCTGCTTGCTGGCATATTAGTTCCTCCAGACTGTGTGGTTAATCTAAGTTATGATTTCACTTGGATGGATTGCAGTTGAGTTCTCTTGTGGGTTTCAGTTTCAAGTAGAGATTCCAGAGGCATAATCGGAAGATATTCAATCATCTGTCTGTCCTGCACTTGACATAGCTGGACTCTTGCCCAAACTAATAAATTCTATATACTGCATAAGGTGACCTCACTGAGCCTTAATGGAGACAAAGTTTACTCATCTATTAATGGATATTTACTTTCCAAGAAGACAATAGATGTCATTTTGTAGAATGTAATGTTCATGCTCAGCACCAATGGCTCTTTGCAAGCCTTTGCTTTGTAGACATTGCTGTCATTTTGGGTCTTGAATTTTAATTTTGCTCTTCCTATTTAAGCTACTTCTATTTGTGGTTTTTCCTGTCTAATAAAATGAATTTATTTTAGGAGACAAATGCACCAATTGCTCTATTTCTGTACAAGACTGGATATAGCAATAGTAATCAAAAAGTAATGCAACTTTCACTTGCTGTTTTAGCAATATAAAAGGATCTCCAAACACACTCACTGTGTCAAGGCTTCAGCCTATTGTTAGCATACTAGAATATGACCTTACCAAAACAACAAAGCTTTTCCTCTGTTGCTTGTTTCTGGGGTCATATCACTAATTCAGTAACAGAGCAGCAACTTGTAGAACTCTCAAGGCCAGAGGAGCAGTACCCTAGAAACTGTTCCTCTTTGCAGCAACACTCTGCATTTCATTTTTATGCTTCTCTCTGTGCAACTAACAAAGCTTTTTCAACCTCTGAGCAGTCATTGCAGCAATCCACTGCAATTTACATCTATGAATGGTATGTGTAACTTGTTATAACAGTGCTGGGTCTTCATCAGTGGTGAAGGAACTTGTAGGAATGAAAGCAAGCCTGCAGGCTAACTCAGAGTGGGTCTGTGTTCTAAAGCTCTTCCCTGGGAGGCTGATTGAAAACAGCTTACAGATTTGAAGGCACAGGTGTGCATGCCTATACTGCTAAGATATGCAAGCGAAAGACTAGGCCCTGGCCTCGAGGGTTAGCTAAATGAATGGATTGTGGGAAAATGTTGAATGTGACATAAAAATAACACAGTGAGAAGCTGACATTCTTACTTTCATGAGGAATAACTTGATTTCAATTATTTAGGGAATGGTTGAGTTTTGAAAATAGTTGGGGGAGATAATTAGGTGACCTTGTGGAAGCGCTGTCTTGCAAAAACAGCAGTGGGTAATTTCACTAGTATTGCCATGGCAGACCAAGGTGCTGTATGTAAAATACCACACTTGAATATGTCTAAGGCCAAACTGGGATTGATGGGGGTGAGGAAAGTAGTAAGGGACAACTTAGTTTTTTGGGAGGAGACAATGGAGAGAAGGAAAAGGATGAGGATGGTGGGGGGGTGGATGGAGGTACAAGCATGTTGCAGGTTGGTGTAACTGCTGCTTCAGTGGCTCTTGTAGGCTGCAGTTACAGCTCTCTGCAAGCCCCATGTTTTGAAAAACACTGGTACATTCAAGGCCAAATTTGAGACCAAGCCTATCAGAGCTGGTCATAGCGCCTCTGGGAATCACATATAGGAGAAAAAAAACTGCTGGCAGGCACACTTTGCCACCGGAGCGGGAGTGAGAAGATGTAACAAGCTGCACAGACTCCAAGGCCAGGCCCGGAGGAGGGGGGGGATGAAGAATGTGAAGAGAAAGTTTCCCCTGCAGCTCGTGGTGGAGTCCATGGTGAAACAGGTGTCCCCCCGAAGCCCATGGATGAGGACGGGGAGCAGAGACAACTATGCCCTGTGAAGATTGATCCACGCCTCAGCAGGTTTGCCAAGGGACTTGTGACTTTGCGGGGGACCAGGCCGGGGGGTCTGGACCCGGACGTCAGCACCCTATGGAGGGGAGAGTCCTGCTGAGAGGCCTGTGGTGAGGGGATGACTCCCCGATAGAGAGGACTCACGCTGCAGAAGGTCGTGGACACGACTCTCGCGTGGGTGGGACCCCACGGTGCCGCAGGGGAAGGGTGTGTGTATGTGGAATGCCCCCCCCCCCAGCTGAGATGGAAGACAGCTTGGGAGGAACGGACTGAAACCCCTCACTCTCCATTCCCTGCCCCCCCTGTACTGCGAACGGGAGGGAAGAAGGGAGCGAATCTCTGATTAAAGTCATGAGTGCGAAGAGGCGAGGGGTGGGGGGAGGAAGTAGAAGTGATAATATCTGGGGAAGAAAAGCAGCTTGTTGGGAATCACCGGAACCCCACTGCCCATTCCTTGCCCCTCCCCGCGCCACATTGGGGGAAGAAGAAGGGAGTAAAATCGGGATGAGTTTTAAGTTTGCTAAGAAGGGAGGGGTGGGGGGAAGGTGCTTGAAGACCTGGCCACTTCTTATCTCGTTCCGGTTCACTGGGTGTAGTAGTTGTAGTAAGTAGTAATAAATCACCTTTTCTTTCCTTTATTCTGTGCTGCATCTGTTTTGCCCATTGCACTAATTGCAGAGTGATCCCTCTGTCCTTATCTCAAGTCCTAAGCCTCCCAATATCTATTTTCTCCCCCTTTTCGGCTGAAGGGGGGAGTGAGCGAGCGGCTTGGTGGGGATTTGGCCTTTGGTTAGGGCCAAAACCACCACAAAGCATAATAAAAATGAAGATATAAAAGGGGGCAGTCACATGTAAGTACCTGCTGGCCAGTAGATTTGGTTGGCAAAGTGCTCAGCAGCACTTGTTCACTTCAATTTAGCCTATCTTCTTAATAGATCATGTTCTTAACTATTGTTCTGTGTAAGTTATTGTGTGCATGTTGGTTTCTTTCTAACCGTGTGAACAATCCTCCCGTTCTGTTGCAACTATGCCAAGACTATGGTACATGACTTGTAAGCTTATATTTGGTTTGGCGGTGCCTATACAAACTGCAGTGGTGGCTGTGTAATAATGTAAACAGTGTGACTGTTTCCATCTCAGAGTTAATGTATCAGACTGCTCCATTAGAAAGGTAACTGGTAATAAAACAGGTTAAGTAAGAAGAAAGCGAAACTTCTTTGTGGAAAAAAAGGGTATGATTATGGACACGAAAGAGCTCTTATTAGAGGAAAGGAAGAAATCTTCTAAGGACATAGTCATTCCAAATAGCAGCAGGGGTTTGCCTTGGTTGTTCTTTGCAGTTTGTCTGATTTCAGCCATGCCTCTGGACACCTTACAAACCAAGCTCTTGAGGTTTCTTTCCCTTCTTATGTTGCCATGCCTTGAGGGCTTATAGTAATGATGTTGTTTCATTGTACAAGATGTAATATGGTTTCAAAAATGAGTTAATTCAAATTATCAAACAGTGTTTGGCTCAGATTTTGAGAATCCTTCTCTTGTTCTTGTGACTTTCTGCCCTTTCTACAAAGTATGATCTTTATCTGCTATGTAGTGATGTAATTTTACTACTGTGGGCTCTAATACTATTTGCTGTTCTTTTCAGCATAAATCTGTAGTATGTTGAAGCACTGTTGCCTTTGGAAATTAGGATGTGACTTTTTGGAAGGTAGGTTAAGTGCATAAATGATAAATTAGTGAGAATTAACGCATTAGCAATGTAATGCAAAAGAGTGTGTGAAATGGACTGTAGATTTTAAGAGAACAAATCTTTCTTTTCTGTAGTCAAGATTGGATGGAAATGAGTATTATTAGTTAAAATGCCATCTTAATAGCTAAAGGTGGTAATAGCTGTAGTAACTTTTTTCTGTCCTTAGCTGCTTCAGAAAATCTGTCTAAACATCTATATAACTATTTGTGCTACTACTGATTTCTTTTCAATCTGATGTTCTTTGTATCTTGGCTTAATCACATGTAACTTCCATAGTGCCATTTAAATGCTCAGGTTTATGGGACTAGAAGTCATACTCTGTGTTTGTGTACTTAGTAACTGGCTTATAATTCAAGGGAAGCCAAGCCTGCTTCTATGGCAGAGACCAATTTTTGAAATCTATTTTGCATTAGACAGTAACTTCCTTAAGCTGTACTGAAGAGGTGTATAACATTAGTAAAATCAATATTTGAAATACTATATTTTGAAATAATAAAAATAATTGTTTATTATCTAATCTCATAACCACAACAGCAATAAAACTGTCCCAAAACATACATTTAGTATTTGTATTAAATCATGCTTTTAGTCCAATTCTGAATGGTATCGAGTAATTTTCTTGCAGCTGACACTTAACTTGCAATGTTTAAAATGCAGCCAAGTGATATTCTGGTATAGCACTGAAATGTATTTTTTCCTTGAATTTCTTCTTATAGTATAATTTCACCAGTTGAACTTCAAATTTTGGGGATTTTTGTTTAGCTTGGGTTTTTTTTATGTTTTGAGAGAGCTCAGTAGGAGGTCCTGAAGTGAAAGGTCTGAGGCTTTGCTGAAAAACAAAAGCAGATAAAGGAGCAGGAGTGAGTTGAGAGATCACCAGTGGAATACATTCATGCTTTCAGCCATGTTCCTGCAGTTTGAGTTCATAGGTTTGAATGTAAACATGAGCATCTCAGACATTAAAGTTCTCAGAAATTTGTTTCTAATTATTGGTGTAGTAAGGACTTGTTATATTTTGTCATGATTGTGCTTATCATAGCACTTAAGTAGATATCCTGCATCTGTGTAGGTACAGCAAGCAAGAAAGAGCTAATATTATTGAGATGTAAAGAAGGCTTGATGTAGGAGGAGAATTTAAGAAGAGTTAGAGAACAGGAAATGGGAAAAGGGGCACAAAGTGAGGGAGAGGAAAAAATGCTCAGAAAGGGAGAAGCAGAAGATGAAATAGAGAAAGAGAATAAAGAAACTAGAGCCTTCAGGAAACCAATTCTTTTAAACAGCAAGCTTTTATTTGTTGGTGTTTTAATATAAATGTGGGGTTTTTGCTCCACTACTGGTTTCAAAAGTTCTCTAAGAAAGAATAGTTCCAGAAATTTCTCTAGCCTAATTAGTACTGCTTTCTACCAAAAGCCTCCCTGCTTTGATTTTTCCAGCTACAAATGTGACTATCTCTCTATTGAGCTTTCAGGAAGAATTAATTTAAGCTAAGATTTCTTCTTAATGTACTTCTTCAGTAAGACTTTAACTCAAGGTTACAGCTAAATTAAATTTCATTGAAGGTCTTCATTCACCTAACTTTCTACTTCAGAAGCAAGGTTGCCTGAGCAGAAGCCCAAATGTTTCTCTAGGGCTCTGTCGGAGTGGATTCCCTGTTAGGAACCAGACCATAAGCTTTCCTGCATAACAACACAGAAGGCTAAGAGACTCTTAATGGCAAAGCCAGTTATCTTTTTAATGGTCATATAAAGAGACCCTAACTACTATAGGACTTTAGGGAACTAATCTTATCATTAGAGAGAAAGAGAGGTGAATATTGATGCAGACCAAGTGGACAGTGGGGAGACACGAGTATCTGAATCACAGAAAAGGGTTGCTTTAAAAAAAAGAAAGGCTTTTCATCAGTGCTGTCTTGCAAAAATTAACATATTTTTATGGATGTGTAGGGATATATAGGGAGATACATTTATAGGTGTATGCACATATACATGCATCTATAAATGTACAAGGACGTTTTTATATATTTTCTAAAAAAGTCAAGGCTGTATGAATATTTTATCTGCATGTACTGCACAATGGTAACTATTAAATATACTTGCACATTAAACTGGGAGTTGCACCTTAAATGGTGCTGTGCTTTGAAGCTATCAAAATATGACAGTGGAATATAGTAATCATGAGATTTTGCAGTGGAACTTCATGTGGAATCATATGGAGAAGATCATTCAACTGCTGCTTTAGGCTGATTTGGAGCAGGCAAGTTTTCAAATGTCAAAGGCCGCCTGCAAAATGAGCTTGTACTTCCCAACCACAGATAAATGAGTTTTGAGTGCTCTGATTTTATGATCTGTGTTTGGCCTGATGGTTTATTCCCTGATGAGAGGCCCAGGTGTGTGACACTGTTCTAATCTGAAAGACACCTGGAAGTATTTCTGAAAGAAGTGACTTGCAGTTGAACCAGGGAAGGAAAGAAAATGAAACTTTGCCGTTAGCGATAGATTGCTTCTTTATGCATTGTTGATTAATCTTTGTTTCTTTCATTTAATTTATTCCATTGAAAGTTTGTGTGATTTTTGTTGTAATTGTTCTTTGTTTTTTTAAAAAGGGTTTGTCTGGCTGATAAAAGTGACCTATTTGCCACAATACTACCAAGCTGGGTGTTTTAACATATTGATGATGATAAAATTATTTTCTGTACACTAAAAATGTGTTAAGTGGATGGAAACATTGAGAAGACATGCTTTTTGCTCTCATGCTTGTCATGGCAATGAGAAGTTGGATTAATGGGATTTGATTATTTCCTCTCAGTAACATGGAAACAAGTAAACCAGAAAAGCAGTGCTAAGACAATGGCTTGACCCTGTAAATTGATTGTGAAGAATACTTAATCATATAAAACTATGGAAAACTTCTATATACATAACTGTCAAAAACTGTATTAAATATCTTGTGTATTACTTTGCAAGGCTTCTAAGCATTTAATTAAATTATCAATTGCAAGCCACTTTGAATTATCAAGGTTAAGATGTTGCATAACCTGTATAAATTGAGTCTTTAAGGGAAAAGGGAAAAAAAAAGAAGCTCTGAGATCAGTAGGTGGTTTCTCAAATGCTTTTTCATATTATAATGAATATGAATAAAAAATGACAGATCTTTGTATAAACTTAATTTCTAATATTTTTGGAGAGGGGGAAAAGTTATGGAGTTATGGAAAGTTGATTTTAGAATATTTACCCTTTGCATCTTGTTTCTTTTTGTTACAGCAATAGGGTTTTATTTGGAAATAGGTGATACTCCTGCATGCCTCAAAGTCCTTGTACTATGGTTTTCAAGTACATTACATGCTTCTTAGGGAGACAGGGATTTTTGACTTCCAGTGTGACAGCTTTTTGTTATGAGGTCTGAATTTAGGAGCAGCTGCATTGGTTTCCAACTTTTTCTTTTTTACTTTGTTTCTGGTTTCTGCTACATGGAATCATAGAATACACAGAGGTAGAAGGAACCCAGGAGGAGCAGAGTTCAACTGCTGGATGTGCAGGTTCTGTGGAGTGGAACAACTTCTCATGTTCACCTCTGCAACATTTTCTGGTATTTTTTTTACCTCTGCCCATTATGGGTCCTGTCTTTCTTAGGAAATATAGTTTTATCTTTGAGGTAGGGTAAATGAAGGGACAAATTAGTGTTTCACATGCTGTTATTAGCTCTCTGGCCTCCCCTCTCATTCTCTTCCCCTGTCTTCCACCCTCTATAGATTGTGTGAGGCTTTAGGTTTCTGGACTAAGTTACTTTTGTCTGTGTACCTGCACAAATGGTCTTGGTCCCCTGGTTACCCAGATTAGCAGTGCCAAGGTATGCTATGGATTTCCTGGCTGCACATGTAGGTTTTTGCCACATGTTCTGCAAACAAAAACTAGTGTGCGGGGGAGGAGGTTGGTGAACATGGGAGCTGGCTCCAGTATGGATCAGGAGTATACCTGGAGCCAAGGACTGAGTTTTGGGGTCTATTGGTAGAATTGAGTCGGACTTTGGATATAGGGACCATTAAGGTGATCCTTAATGAGCCACAACTGTTAAATAGTCTTAAGAGTTCATAGGATGAATAAGCAAAAGGTACTGTACCACCTAGTATTGATGCTGGCACGGGAAAAACAAACAAAAAACCCAACCAAACCCCCTGCTTTTGTCCTTTTGACGTGTGTCCTGCTGTGCACATTTGACATAACAGTCTCATTCCTAAACTGTTGTATGTGAACAGTTGGATGAATTGGAAAAGTGCAAGTAACTATGGAATTAGGGCTGGGGGAGAGAAGCTGGAAATATTTGGGCATCAGCATTGCTTCTTGAATGCCAGTGAAGAACTTAATGGGTCTCTAGGTACAGCGGATGGGACAATAAAACTACTTATTTTTGTATTAACTTTTGATTTTGATGTGTGCAGCTACCGCTTCTTTGCCTAGAAAAAGAAAGTGGCAGCATTATTATAGCTAGTTGGATATCCCTTCCTTGGAACTCCCTTCCTCCCATGATCTTGGGCATATTTTGGGACAAGTTTTAAACTTCATTTTCTTCAAAGCGACTAAGAATATTCTTTCCTTATGGGTAGTCATGATTAGCTCTGCTTGTTCCTGGCAAAGAACAAGCTGTTGATTTACAGACTAAACTGAGTCCTGTAACACTTAAAACTATCTTCTAAACCATAAGTGATTTGTGCTTTGTGAAACCTTTTCTGTGCTGCTGATGGGAGATGTTTGAATATCATTTATCTGCGGAGACCATTTACGAGTCCAAAGCTCAAATCTGTTGCAGTACTAGACAGCCAGTGCATATAGCATGTGCTTTTTTTGAGGCTTTGCAAAAATAATGGGTAAAATGAAGGCTAGCATCAGTGCTGTACAAAGGATATCGCTCACATGAGCTATTATCATTAGGAAGACTAAGTGGACTAGTAATTTTAGTGATTTATTCATTGAATAATATAACTTTTGGATTAAGTAGTTAAAGGTTAGGGTCAAGTTTGTAAACAGTTTTGTCTTAAAAAGCATGAATAAAAAGGTAGGAGTGTCAAGCAAACCATTTCTAATAACTAATGGTTTAACTAATGGTTTAACTAATGGTTTAACTAATGGTTTAACTAATGGTTTAACTAATGGTTTAACTAATGGTTTAACTAATGGTTTAACTAATGGTTTAACTAATGGTTTAACTAATGGTTTAACTAATGGTTTAACTAATGAGAAAACTACCTTTGTAATTTTATATTGCCAGATCCTAATTCAAATATTTTTACTTGGGCAATCCAAATACTCAAAACCAATGTTTGGATTTCCTGTGAGTTTCTAGAACTTAACCTTGGCACATCTTTCCCTGTGGCAAGACAAAGTGGAGACCCAGCAACAAACTGTGGCTGGAGCTTTTAGATGATAGAAATTAAGTGGCTTCTGACTAAAGAAACATGTTGCAAAAATTAATAAAACTTGGCCCTCTTTTGAGGTGATCTCTCTTTTATTCTAGGAAGTTTTGACTAATAGTAAAATATTTACACTTAGGATAAGAGATGGATTTTTGTATTACAGAGAAAGCTACCTGCACATAGAGATTTAGCCACTGTGAATGTGCACTCCCAGTGATCTCTCTGCACTGACAGTTGCATTTGTGCACAAACTCCCCAAAACTGGAAGGCTATCCTGCAGATTTAACAGGACTTCAGCAGATGCATGAAAACATGCAGAAGTATGTGTATACTTGTGCAAAAGTGCAAGGCATGGAAAGCTTGAACCTGTCTACAACAAAAATAAGTACCTGTCTGTATGGTACGTCTACTACAGTGCTGTGTCAACACAATTATTCTGACTTAAGACCAAAACTAGCATATGTTTTGGACCCAAATGAGTTCCTTTGCTTTGCTTTAGGTGGTTCAGGGGTTTTTTGGCAGTTCTGACTTTGTACCAGTGATAGGCATGGCCTCAGTTTATAACCGATCAAACACTTTTAGCCTCCTCACCCGTGTAGAGTTTCCAGTGTTCAGAAGCAGTGGTGGTAGTTTTCTTCATCAAAAATTGTAGTCTCTCTCACATCAGTGGTGGTTGTTGCCAGCCATTGACAACCGCCAGCTGTTCTTTTTCTGTTACCAGCTGTTGCCTACGGGGATGTGCATCCTTCTTCAGAAATGATCTTTTGATAAACTCTGAAATTGCATCTCTCTTAATAATGCATCTTTATCTTCCGCTTAGTTCATTGTTTAAGATACACTATTTGTAGAGAGGTGCAGAGTGAGAACGGAGGCACAAGAAACTGTCTCTGTATCTGGAAAATACACTGGTGTGGATAACCCTTATGCTAGACTTTCCTAACAATGTGTAGTGATGGGTGTTTCAATACAAAATGATCTGTGTGTAAAAAGGTGTGTGTATGTGTATTTAGACCACATCCTTCTCCTCCTACAGAAAAAATGCTCCTCTGCATAGTAAAACTGTTAAGAAAGAGAGTAAATTTAACTGTAATACTGAAAGCAAGTACCACACTTCCTGAAATAGCCAAGTAAAAATTTTCAGATGTGCAATTTGGTGAGGTTTTTTAAAATCCCTTTCTGTGCTAATGGATACTGAAAGCTGGTACTTAATAGGCGATTTTTGTTCAAGGTAGAGCTAAATTTTTGTAAGTGAAATTCTTTGAGAAAGTTATGTATATTGGATTTCTTATTTTAATATATACTTTTAGAGCAATATTAAGAAAAAAGCCTACTAAAAAGCTGCTGCTAGTGATCTGCAGTTTTGCAGCCTGTGCTTTCTGGAGTTACACTAATACTGTTCTCTAGAATGAAGCAATGGAGAGCCCAGGAGCTTTAAAACACTTTCCCAGTACATAAAAATGCGGTGTTTCTGAACTGAAATATGGAGGAATTCTGACCCTCAGATATTAGCTGAGAACAACAACAGGAGGAAATGGCTTCGTAAAAGGCTAGGCATTTATCAAACCAGTTGAGAAGAATCTCTTAATCTAATCACTCGGTACAGTGAATTAAAAATAGATACAAAAATGATGTAGCAAATTAGTGTGGAAATGGTGTGAAATGTGTGCAATTGATTATGACACCTGAATGAAAAACAGATATAAGGGGCAAAATAGACACTTTGAGGGGAAAAAAATGAAGACGATAATGGAGAATTAATATGCTAGAACAGATATTTTATCTGATCTCTAAATCTATTCTCATGAGAAGTTTCGAGGCTCCTTTCGTATAGATGTCTTTATGGATATGTCTGTACCATGTTAAAGGTATGATGTTTGACTGCTTTGCAGTCAGGCTGTTCCTTTTAAATGTTTGCCTGTGCAAAAACCTAGCAGTTTGTCTCATGCCTCAGGTTTCGTTAGAGTAATCAAAAGTTAGGTGATCAGGAACAGTGTGCTTGTGTGCTAAAATGCTATAATGTTAATGATAGGTCAACAGTTTCTTTTCTTTCAAAGGTTCGCTTTTGGATAAAATAACTGTTTTTTTCTTCAAATGCGCTTCATGATCTGGGCCTGATGTAGTTGTATAGCAGACAAATGATTTACTGTTGTTATCTTTAGTTTAGAGCAAGCCGTGTGATTTCATTTGACAGACTGAGAACTCTGCATCTGTCTTTTATTTTACTTTTCTTTCTACTGGGGGTGTGAGAAGAAGAATACAGACCAAATTATAAAAAGACAGGTAAGTAATAGGAGAGTGTATACGTACTTCTCTTCTCAGCCTGTAAGACTTGCTCACAGAATTACCTTGTGTCTCTGAAGAGCACGTAGCATAATACCAAAGAAGCAGAGTTCTGTGAATTGAGTGTTTGATGTTGTTTGCATAAGTGTCATAACTTCAGTTTTCACTGTTCCTCAGACCACTTCCTTCTCACTTTCCCTGAAACAGGGCACTTGTGTGAAAATGTGCAGTTTCTAAGAAGGGTGGTAGCATGTGGTCTTTGGTGTTACTGTAACAGGTATTGATAACTGAAATATCAGGTTGTTTAGCCTGGAGAAGGCTCCAGGAGACCTTATTGTGCCCTTTCAATACCTAAAAGGGAATGCAGG
Organism: Zapornia atra; assembly: GCA_013400835.1. Lineage (NCBI taxonomy): Eukaryota > Metazoa > Chordata > Aves > Gruiformes > Rallidae > Zapornia > Zapornia atra. Next base: position 66,690 of record VZTU01008632.1, read on the forward strand.
AAAGCAGGGCCACTTACAAGGGCATGTAGTGATAGGACAAATGGTAATGGGTTTAAACTAAAGGAGGTTAGATTTAGATGAGATGTTAGAAAGTAGTTCTTCGCTGTGAGGGCGCTGAGGCGCCAGCACAGGTTGCCCAGAGAAGCTGTGGCTGCCCCCTTCTGTGGCAATCAATGTTAAAGGCCAGGTTTGATGGGGCTTTGGGCAACGTGGTCTAGTTGAAGGATGTCCCTGCCTATGAAAGGGGGGATGGATCTAAGTGATCTTTAAGGTCCTTTTCAACCTAAACCATTCTGTGATTCTATGAAGGGTAGAACTGTGGTAACATTTCAGCTTTTCCAATCTTCCTATCTGTAGTGGATGATATTTAGGCTATGTCCACATGAGCAGTTTCCTTCCCTAATTTATCTGCTAAGCATGTAAATCTCAGATGTATAACTCTATGTGAAGAAGAGTCCAGTAAATTTAAAATTTCTTTATGAGCTTGCAAGCCTAAGAGAACATATTAACTGGCTAATTTCTAAGGGGTTTGTTTATGTGGACTTTGAAAGTAAAAGTCAATAATGACTGAATTTAAGTAGTATTCTTTTATCAGTTGTCCATGTTTTTTCTATTTCACTTAAGGAACAAAAGCAGTAAAACTCCATATTCACAATTCCTTAAAATTAAAACTAAATCAAACCTCTAACAATATGTCTGAATGAGTTTGCTTACATTAATGGAAAATTATAGCACAGAATGAGGGGTTTTGGTATATAGCTATTGATTAATTTGTTTAATGCTGTTACACAGTTGTCTGTTCTTCCAAGCTTAAACCACCTGTCCAACTGCAAAAAACTTGCAGAAACCCCAAATAAACAACAAATAACCTCCCTAAGTTGGTTAAGCATATACTGGACTTATTAGATGAACTTGTTTTTAAACTTCAGTTGGTGAGTGCTTCTTACTGAACATTTAATTTGTTTTTTTCAGCTGAATTTTCTGTTACCTAGGGAAGGTAGTTGGAGTCCATGTTGCATTGTAACCAGTCATTTGTTGGGGAACACAGCCTTTGCTATCCCTATGGGATTGACAGTTGAGCACCTCTTTCCCGACCCTGTCTTTTCGTCAACATTTAATCTCAGGTCTCCAAAAGATCATGTCAACTGAGCAGTAGAGTGACCTGGAAATAAAAGAATCTGTTGGACTTCGGTTTACCTGAGAAAGTGAGTCATCTAGGTTCAGTTTCTGACTCTGATGAATCTTTCTGTGCAAAGTCAGGAATAGGTGTTCTGTTTTGGTTTTTTTAATAGAAAAAGTAGTCCTATGCTTTTTGAGTACAGTATGGATTAATATTTATTAAGTGCCTGAAGGGCTATGCTGAGAAAGGGAGCTATTTGAAGAATTAGTTCTAACAAACAGTTGCAGGAAGTGGATCTAGGGTTTGTTCTTGGTTTTTGCTTTCCTTGGAACGGAACTCAATGTTTAAACTGAAAAGCATGCTCTTGAGAACTTGTGCATTACCAGGTAGCTTCAAAGCTTCCTGTACATTGGAACTACAGCAGTTCTGACCCCAAGCTGAAGAGCTTGTAAATGCTTTTATTTCAGAGAAGCTGAATATTTAAGCCAGGTGAATTTGTCTTCAGAAACATGGCACTTGTCTGCCTACCTTTCCTGAAGGGCTTTAGTTGATGTTTTCAAAGTACACTTGCTGAGTGAGGTACTCTACAAAACCTGGTAGCAGTCTCTCTTAAAACTTAGTGAGCAGAGAATCTGGGATATATTTTTTACTCTCCTTTCACAAGCTGAAAATGTCAGTTTCAGTCCATGTATCAAAGACTATATACAGTGACTGATTTTTGTACCTGAATTTAATGTAAAACATATCAGAAGGCAGGGTCTTTGCAGTGATGCAGTGGCAGGGAAAAAATAATAAAATACAATGGGCACGAGTTGTTACAAGACATTCACATTGTCTATAAAGACATTTTCACCTTGAGCATGTTTGAGGAGTGGGAGAGGCTGTTCAGTCTCCATCCTTTAACAAGACCAGACTGGATAAAGCCCTGAGCAATCCAGTGTGACCTCAGAGCTGACCCTGCTTTAGATGGGAGTTTGGACTAGAGACCTCCTGAGACCCTCCAACCTGAATCTATGATCCATTAAATTCTATAGCATTAAGTTCTTTATTGTTTAATCTTTTTTTTTTATTTTGGAATAGGTGGATTGTGAAGAATTTGAGGAGGGAAGGGTGGCTTATTTTGGGATTGTGGAGTTGGGTTTTTTACTACCTTGCCAGAAAGGAGGTGGTGTTCCAATGGGGCACAGTTAACATTGCAGTGACCTCTTCAGCTCCTATCTCTGACGTTTCTAAAGGTAATGTTGCAGTCCCCTGGAGACTTACGTTTGTACTGCTTTATGATTAGATTTTCACAAGCATTGTTCTTGGTTGTGATGAAAGTCTGTGGTGAGACTTCTGAGCATTGCTTCCTCAGAGGAAGATAGGCAGGGGACACGGGGAGCCAGAAACTTTTTGTAGGGATACTGCTAAATACCGAGAAAATGAACAGGAAAAGCCTCTATTTTTAACAGCCACGTGTATGGAATAGTTTCTGTGTTTCTGTGTACATACACCTCCTCCCTTATTTCTTCCAGTTCCCTCCCTCAGTGCAGAGAGAGTTTAGAGCTCACAAAGGACTTAACAGCAGCTGGTAGTACAGGCTTGGTTTAGGCTGACTTGAACAGCCCGGGACAGGAAATGAAACAGTAAAATTTGCTTTAGACTCTCTCTCCATGCTACAGCAGGGCAGATGCCCCAGTCTGGCTGATGGCACTCCCATGCTGGACTGCAAAGTGTAACGTTAGGCCTTCCAGGAAAGTGCAGAGCTGGCTTGTTTTGACGTGACAAGCATTGTGTGATGGAAGGTATGGCCAGAAATGCACACTGGTCATGCACACTGCAGTAAGTGAGCACTTGTCACATGAAATAATAGCACAGACACGGGTTTTCCTCTCTGCAGTGTCTGGAAACCTGTTATGTATGTGTAACTGAATGTAGATTTGACCTCTATCCATGTGACTCTGAATGAAGTTTAGAGAATGGTTCTAGGGGGACAGAGCTCATGTCCAAAATGTGATGTGGTCATAGATACATTTACTACACACACACACCCCACAGACACTTCTTAAAGCTAACTTTGTATAGTTGTTGCTCAAATTGGTATATATTGTTCATCAAAATTGCCAGACCCAGTCTGGTATCCTCTAAAGTCTGTCTTCCTGACTGGTGAGGAACTTTACCTGTTGGCTAAAGTAAGAAACAAATACAGCTCTGACAGCTCCTAACAAGGTTGCTTGTTTCACAGTCACAGATAGTTCTGGATCCAGGAACGAAACAGGGCTCAGTTCAAGCTGCTGCCTGGTTACATGCTTTTTAAAGATGGTGTAAATCACTTGGCTCACTATGTGCTGCAGCTATGACTACACAGAGGGTCTCACGCCGATCTGATTATAGTGCTAGCTGCGTGTGACTCCGGCGCTACTGACGGAGTTGATGTGGATTTTAGAGTAGTTCAGAAAGCTCTGCTTCTTACAGCTTCATGTTACTGCTCTACTAGCATTTGTTTAACTGCACTTCTCCACGAGCTTTTGTTGAACTGTTACAAGCAACTCGGGCAAGCAAACCTCCCTTTGTTTTCATTAAAGAATGATTTGCACTCTGTTCTTTGAAGGGAGGAGAAACTAATTAAGCTGTCTGGTTCTTGGATACCTTAGTTTCAGTGATGGCATTTTTGGATAAGCAACTGACTATTTTTTTTTCTTAAGTGTTGAGTTTTTTCTACCAAAATTGGTAGACTGCAAATTTGAGTGTGCAAATAGCTCTTCTTCCACAAGCTTCCACCATCTGGTTGCTTTAAAGAAAACAGGAAATGAAAGTGCCTTAGGGGATGAGAAGTTAAAATAAAAATATTTGAGCAATAAAATATTAACAATTTAAAATTAAACTTTTATCTTTTCCTCAGTGTTAAGACATCTGGGCTTGGAAGTCTTTTATTTTCTGCCTGTATCTGAACTGAGCATCATCTGTGTAGAGTGCAGTAAATAGCAAAGTGCGGCACAGTCGAAAATTCACAGCAAAGATTTTTATCCTCTTTGCAGTCGGCAGGTTTTATTCATTTTCTGCCTCTTTCACAACTTGCTGCAGCAATTATGCAAAGTCGTTACAGTCATAAGACTCAACAAGAAAAAATATCCTTTTTTTATCTCTATATATTGTGTACTAATTTCATCTCACTGCAGCATTAAAATCTATTCTGACAACAAAGGAATTCATTCTTAGTTTAGGAGAATGCTGAAAGAAACTACATTAGTTTTTGATGTCTGCATCACACTGCTTTCTGTAGGGTTTTTTTTTTATCATGAAGTTTGTATCTCTTAAAGCATTTTTTTGCCTCATAGCAATGGAAGCCAAATAAAGAATGAATTCACTGGGTCTTGAGGTTTAGTAAAGATTAAACAACATATGCACATGAGTATCATTTATTAGTATATGCCAGCACTTTCTAAGCTTAATGCTGAAAACCTTTGATCTAAATCACTTAATGCATGCAGAAATCAGCTGGTATCCTAAGGTGTTGTAAATCACCTCACAAGAAATGGATATGTAGCAACTGAGGAACATGCATAGCTTTCATATGTAGAAAATTAATTTCTGTGTGTAGGGTAGTATATCTTTGTAATTTCCTAGGCATTATGAGAAAAGTAAAACCAAAATAGCCTCCTGTTTGTGGTGTTAACAAACTAATTTGAAACATCTTTATTTCCTATCAGTCTATTAGCACTTTTCATATTGGTACAACTTTCTGTATCAGGTTCCAGTTAAATATGTTGTTTGACAGCACCATTTTCAGCATACACATTTTGTATTTAGGCATGTAATGGCAAAGCTGTCTTACATATCCTAAATGCTTGCCAATTAAATCAATTTCTGTATAGTTCTGCACCTCTAAAATCCCAAATGAAGGAAATGATTAATCTTAGAAGCTATATAGAAAAACTTTGTTTCTTATGTAAGGACCCCTATATAAAAATATGATTATGTAATATATATTATAATCGGCTATACTCAGACAGTTCATATTCTAAATAAAGATGCCTCTAGTGTTTTCTTCTATTACTACTCTTATTCTTACTATATTAAAGGAAAAAAAATGACCAGGACACAAAGAATAGCACAAGATGTTACACAGAGTAAAGCAGTTCAGTGGTGGTACGTGCATGTCTGAAAGTGAGCTATAATGGCAGATAAAGAAACAGTCATTCCCTGGGTATACATATTTCCTCCATCTGGTACATTATTTTCCAAACTCATTTCATTTGGCTTTCAAATGTTAGTTAACAGCTGGTCTAAAGGTTTTCATATTTGGTTTGTACACGTTCATGATTCATATGATTTTTAATATTCTCTGTAACATTTAGCTTGTAATTTTGTTTCAGTTTGCTCATCCTGACTTTCCAAAATGAATACTTTTTTTTTTTTTTTTAAATGACTTAGTTCTTTTCAAGGTAAATGTATAACAGAATGCAACTTAGATCAAGAATTAGTCAAAAATTCCTCTGATCTATATAGACTGAGCTTGAAAAGTAGAAGTAACGGACAGGTCTCAGGAAGAGTTCTGCGGTCTTACACTCATAACAGTGCATTGATATAAACTATGCAAGGTGAAACATAATCACAGGGTCCAAGAATAAATTAAAATTGAAGGGACATTTTGTGGTTCTGCCACCACCTTCTCATCTAAGCAGGACCAGCTGTGAACTTGGATCCAACTTAAACAGTGGGACTGTCCAGTTAGCTTTTTGAGTATCACCAAGGATGAGAATACCACAGTATCTCTGGACACCTGAGCAAGTGCTTGACAATGCTTTCTGTGGAGTTTTGATTTTTTTCTCCTTGTATGTAATTAGAAACTCCCTTGCTGGAACTTAAGATGGCTGTCTCAGGTTTGTTGGGTTTTTTTTCTTCCTTTTACTATGCACTTTTAGAAGAGCTAAGCTCTGTCTTTGTAATCCTCTTCTTCACACTTAACCCCACACTCATAAGGTAGTACAAGTCTGCAGCTGTTTTTCCCCTCTAGCTTCTGCATTTAGCCAAACATCCCAAATTTCCTTAACCTGACCTAATGTCAGGTGCTCCAGCACCCAATCACCTTGAAATGTCTTCTGAACTCTCTGTTTTTAGCTGGCATGTCTCTGGAGAGTAAGCAAAGAGGCATTCATACTTGAAAGGCTAAACAAATGAGAAGTACCAATTCCCATAACTCGATGGTTGTAGCCTGGTGTGCAGTTACCATCCATCACCCTCCTCAATTTATTCACTACAACCTCTGAGTTGTTTTTTGCAGTCTGAAGTGTTGCAAAGGGTTACCCTCTCCCACATGCAGGATGTTATGTTTGTGCCTGGAAGTTTGTAGGATTTCTCTTGGCCCATTCTTGCAGCATATCTGCATCCTTCTGAATAGCAGCTCTCCCTTCTACTCTACCAAATGCTCCTCTAATGTAATACCATCTACCAACCTAATGAGGGCTTATATCATCCCTTTGACTGCATCACTGATTGAGGAATTGAACTGTAGCTGCCCCATTACTGAGCCTGAAGAAAACGTGGTTGCCAGTTTGACTGAGTTATGGGATGTCAGTCCAGCAAGCCTTTTGCTCTGTTTTGTAGCCCATCCATCCATGAGGCAGCTGTGGCACACTGCTTTGAAACCCTTGCTGAAGCAACATCTGCTGCTCTCTCCTACTCAGTAGAGTTGTTATGAAAAAGCATCTTTGTATCTTCTTGTGAATTACCTGTTTTGTGTTAACTATGAAATTTTGGAACTTTATTCAAGTTGTTCTCAATTACACTTAGGAAACTTAAGTTGTGTCTGAAATTATTAACTGGCAATACAGGCTACTACAGGCCAGAGAAACATTGGATAGAAAAGGTGAATGGATTCTGGTACATAAAATGTATATTTTTTAAATTGTAATAGTTAAGTAGTCTGAACTGAATGAAATGGAATCAACATCCTAAATACTGCACTGCCAACTAATCTGTGACTAGCCCTAATGCATTCTATCAGAAATATTTGTATGTACGGTCTGGCAGACCAGATTTGGCATGTGAAAGTATACAAATGTTTTTCTTTTGCCTTAGTTCTCAGGTATGCAAGTCAGGATTTAAAAAATGCAGGAAATAACACTTTGTATGAAGCATGTCTCAATACTAAGCACTTAACCCTTAAAATTTGGTTCTTCAAAGTTTTCCATTCAAACACAACTATTTTATGTTATATTTACTGTTTCACACAGTTAAGGTCACACAGCAATCAAATATTATAATCTTCTGAGAAATGTTTCAAAATTGATAGAAATAACTAGCCACTGTATAATAATGCCACTTTATGGTGACAATGCTGTGATCTGGAATATGATCTTTATAGTAATTCAGTGCACACATACCACAATAATGTGATTTTTAACAACGTGCAATAGAATGTATATATGAATTTATAATATGTGGATGGGTGTCATCAAGTTCCTTTTTTCTCTAAGAAGATGGGGTATTTTCCTATGCCTGCATTAAAACAGCAGGTCTTTATTTGCATATTATTTCTGAGTCTTTTCTGTTTGCTTGCAATTTAAGTATTGATGCTTTCTATTTGTGGCATTTTTTTCTTCTCACCACCCCATCTCACTTACGAGCACTGCACCCCGCCCCCCTGGGTGGATGCAGCTCTGAAGTACCTTAATGTGCAGCACAGTTCCATCTCTAATGCAGTACTTCGTATATTAACTAAATTATGTATATTACATTCCTCATCTGCAAAGAAGTAAATGAACTCATTTCAGTAAGCAAGTCAGTACTGTGGATGTTCCAGTTTTTGTTACAACTTCCAATATGGGAGCTTATCTAAAAGACAGAAGAGATGTTGAAAGTATAAGCAATCAAGAGCCTGAGTATTTGCTCAGCCCTAGTACCTCCAGAATTTCTGGAAATTTGCTATTTAGGTTAAAAGGAATCAGTTTCCCTGTAGGATTTATTTCACTTGTTAGGAAATCTTTGGCTTTCTGCTAGCATCATGTGCATGCATGCGCTGCCTTGTTCCAAAGCTTTCTGTGCTGCAACGCCCTCAGTTACCTGAAAGAGGGAGTGTTGAAGTGGTTTGAGTCATATGAGGGCTGTTCTACAGAACAAAGGTCACCCTTTGCTGCTGGTGAGCACTGATGTCCACAGTGGTTTGCTTTTGTATTGCAACAATACTTCCTGGCAATCACCAAAAACAGCGGTGGTGTGCTACCAGTAGGCAGTGGGAAACACATTCTGGAGGTACTAAATACTTGGTATGGCCTTACACAGCACTTGACTTGCAGGGCTTGTTCCTTTTGCTTCTCTCCGCCTTGAAAACAAACTACCTTTGGCAGCAGCAATAGTGATAGTGCCAGAACAGTGCAGCCTCAATGGTGCTGAGTCCAGTGCAGTCCTATGGACTTGGGATGTCTGGTCTGATCAAAGGACTGTCCTCCTGCCCACTTTGATTTTTCTCTTGTGGGTAATACTTCACTCCTCCAGACTCTGAGACTGACCTTAATGTGGTGGTTTTGGCCCTAACGAAAGGCCAAATACCCACCAAGTCGCTCGCTTACTCCCCCCTTCAGCCGAAAAGGGGGATAAAATAGATATTAGGAGGCTTAGGACTTGAGATAAGGACAGAGGGATCACTCTCCAATTAGTGCAATGGGCAAAACAGACGCAGCACAGAATAAAGGAAAGTGATTTATTACTACTTACTACAACTAATACACCCCGTGAACCGGAACGAGGTAAGAAGCGGCCAGGTCTTCAAGCACCTTCCCCCCACCTCTCCCTTCTTAGCAAACTTGAAACTAATCACAATTTTACTCCCTTCTTCCCCCCCCAACATGGCGCGGGGAGGGGCAGGGAATGGGCAGTGGGGTTCCAGCGATCCCACACAAGCTGCTTTTCTTCCCCAGATATTATCACTTCTACTTCC
>VZTU01008634.1:0-83382 GCA_013400835.1 Zapornia atra
CAGACCATTCTATGATTCTTCCTGTGCACCCAGAACCACACTGGATCAGTGTGTTCAGCCCAGAATGTGGCTTCCCACCCATGTCAGGCTTTGTGCTTCTTCACTCCAGCTTCTCTGCCCCAAGCAGCTTCTCCTGCCCTGCTACGCCTGCCCCGCTACGCCTGCCCAACTCTGTGTGGGGCATCCGTCACCCTCTCATCTTCCAAGCCACCACTGAGTTTCAAACCCTACTTGTCAGAGAAGAGATTTGATGGAACAAACATGTAATTTAGCAAAACTGCTCTGCACAGATAGCAGAGGACCCCGCAGAAGGCACATACCAGCATCTTCAAAGAGGCAACCAAATTATCGGACAGAGAGTGAGACAAGCCAGGCTCAATTTCTAGAAAGCACCTGATTCTGTGTCATATGTTAGGCAGCCACCCAAAGCTGGAGCGCATGGTGTTGGATGGGGAGCCAATTAAATTGATTAAAAATTGGCCGGAGCACAAGAGTACAAGCAAAGCTGCCAATCAGAAGGAGTAGATGCAGGAGAAAGGCATCGCCACATCCACACAGCCTTATACGGAATTTATATATATGTATTTTTTCCCCATCTTGAACATAAGTAACCTCCGAAAGGGCTCCCCTTGGACAGCCCCGAAGCCAGAAGGGTTAATTTTCCTCTCAATTCGGTCTCAAGGAATGACTATGGGATGGTTCGATGGGCGAGGACTGGCTGGTTACGCCTGGGGTCGCATTGAGCCCTGCGTGCCCACGTGCTGCTCTGTTTATGCTGCCGCATAACCCATCTCTCTTGTGAGCATTGCAGCTCACAGCACCAATCCATCTTCCGTTTTGTAAGCAGAGCTTTTCTCTGAAGTATGGCAAAGTTTACACTGGCTAGCATCAACAGCAGGAGACAGAAGACCATGCAAGCTCTGTCTGGGCTGGATTTACAGCCTCCCGCAGGTGATTTACACAACCCCCACCAAATCTTTAAACTACTGGCGGGGTTCAGCTATGGGTCTGCACCCAAACTGTCCCGGCTTGGAGGAGCCAGGACCCCAGCTCAGCAGATCTTAAAGACTTCCAAACTCTTTCACTGAGAATTGGGGTTTTTTTCTCTTTCACAGCTGCCCTCCAGATCGTTCAGATGCTCAGCTCCCCCCAGCTCTCCTGATCCCGCTGCTGCTCCCCAGCAGGGTGGATGCCAGCAGCTCACCTATGCAATGCTCTGGTGTGGGGTCTGCTCGCAGCCTTCCCCTCCACATCGGCCAGGAGCCTGGGAGCTCAGGGATGGGTTTGGATTAAATTTGCCTTCGCCCTCCTCCAGCTTCCCCTCCCCAAAACACGGGATCCCCATGCACTGTGACCCTTCCTCTCCCAGCCAGCTTGGGCAGCACAGGTTCTCCCCTGCCTTGGGGACCAGCACCCCACTGCCTCCTGCAGCACATCCTCCCCAGCCCCATGGGACCTCAAGCAATGATGCCAGCACTCTTCCCTCCTTCCACACGCACAGTCCATTACCCAGTGTGTTAACGGCCCTGCTGGGCAGGGAAAAGCACCTTGAGGTTTCCTCACCCCCTTCTCCATCTGGTGTGAGGACTTGCAGGCAGCAGGATCCGGCAGCTTGGGCACAGCACCCAGTGAAGACAGTTATCCCTTGGCAGGAGAGGACATGCAGGACAGCACCCAAGGGGACAGGAACAAGACAACTCTGCATCAGGGCAGCTGCCAACCATGGGGCATCGCATGCCTGACATTCCCAGGACAGCTCCCAGTTCCTGGCACGCTTTCCTCTGCATAAGCCAGGTATCAATTACCCATCTTTGCCCCGGTTCCACGGCCTGTGTTTTCATCACAGCGCGGGAGGACGGCAAAGCATCCCCACTGCAGGCACCCATAGAGCCGAGCCATGAGGCTCGCAGACCGGCACCCAGCCGTGCCACAGCAGCCACCAAGGAGGGTGCCTGGGCTGAACCCGCTGGAGGAAGCTTTAAAGACCCTCAGCTTGTAGGAAGGGCCCAAAGCTCGCAGGAAACCGCTCCATGCCAGATGGGATGAACGCTGGCGGGGGAAGCACGTATGTTCAGGCCAGGGTGCGGGGTGGGGCGAGCCAAAGTGCTTCGTACACTTTGTACAACCATCACTTGTGGCTCCATCTGCTCATGGAGACTTGGAGGCCAAACACCACACATGGACCCCCCTGGTGCTCTGGGTACACCCAGTACTGAACCTCGTTCCTGTGCTCCGGCTTCCTGGTGCTGGGCTGCTGAGAGCTGGGAGTCATTTCCCTTAATTTCATCAGGGAAATCATGGTTTCTCCCTAACACTGGGAGAAAGGATCCCACGGCTGGTGAGGCAAGAGCCTCACTGGTTACTGTATATGGAAATGCAACTTGAACAGCACCAGCAGCCGAAGCTGCTGGCTGGGAGCCAAGCAGAGGTGCCACTGCTGCAGCAGGGTCCATAAAGGTTGTCTCTTTTCCAGAGCGCCAAACCAGCGGGATGCTGTGGGGTTCACTGCTCCCCTGTCCCCCATACGGACACGCACCTTTCCTTGGCAGTGACTGGCGCCTCTCAACTCCATTCCTAGCACACTGCAGAAACCGAGCCCCTTTGCCCCCCGGGTGCTCACACAGCCCGGGATGGAGGAGTGGGAAGGGGTGGAAGGCTGATCCCAGGAAGGAGCGGCGTGAAGGAGAGAGCTGGGGTGCCCCCTCAGCTTCCCCATCCCCACCCCATCCCGTCCCCATCCCCTCCCATCCCCACCCGGCAGCCGCGATGGCGAGCGCCGAGCGGAGCACAAGGAAGGAGTCTTCCTGCCAGGAAACACGAGGCTCTGCGAATCCCGCTCTGCTGCTGGACCCGAGCGGCGAACTCCGCGTATCCGCTAAAGCGCAAACCGGAGCTCGGCTCTCGGTCCCGAGGGTTAGCCCGAGCAGCCCCGACCCGCCGCCCTGGGCAGGGACCCTCGGGGGGGCACAGAAACCCCCTCGGAACGAGCCCGGGCTGCAAAAGCGGCGGGGGAGAGGGTGGTGGGGAGGGACACCCGGTGCCCTTAGACGTAAGGGGCTCGGGGCGGGCAACGCCGCAGCCCCCAAGAAGCTCGTTCCTCATCCCGGCTTTCTGAGACAGCCCCCGCCTACTGCCCGGCACGGCCGGACCCCGAGACCCTCTTCCTGGGCGAGAGACCCGGGGGACGGGGAGAGGTGCCGGCGGCGGGGAGCCCCGTCCTACCTGTCTTGCCCACGGCGCTCTGCCCCAGCACGACGAGGCGCAGGGTACGGGCCGGGCTGAGGCTCACGGAGCGGCGCAGGGGCCGCGGGAAGCTCATACCGGGACCGGGGCTTAGGGCCGGGGCTCCGCCGCGCTCCCCGCTTCGCCGGGAGCTGCACCGCCAGCTCCGCCCCGAGGGCCGGGCTCAGCCCCTGGGCTCACTGCGGGCTGGACTCGGCTGGTGCCCACCCCCTCCTCCTCCTCGTTCTCCTTCTCCTCCCACGAGGTGCTGTCCCCCGAGGTCAGACCCCGACACCCGGTCCCGAGGAGCCGGGAGTGGGGGCCTCCGGATACCGGCCCCAGTGGCTCTGTCTGGGACCCTTCCGAAGCAAAAGGCACCTTCGGGGCCAGAGAGCTCTCACCCCGAGGGGACAAGGCCTGGGAAGAACAGAGCAGAGGGCAACATATCCTGGACAGGGAATCACAGGCGGGGTGCTGCTCCCCGCTCTGATCCTGGCATGAAATCATGCTCTCACCTTCAGCCACTGCTCTGCCCAAGATGAGTTAATGGAAGTTGGCTTGGCTGCCAGCCCCAGTGCTGTCCCTCAGGGCAGCGTGGCCCTCACCACACACAGCTGTGGCAGCACCCAGCCCCTGCCTTGTTCATGAGCAAGGCATGCAATGAATCCTGGCCCCACACAAAGCAGGGACTCAATTGCCATTGATCTCAAAGAGCTGACACTTCACATCAGGCCTGGAAACAAACTTTGTACGTGCTTTGGTGCAGTGGCATCGCCAGGCTGCTAAATAACAACGTAAGGGTGTACCTGAGAGCAAGTGGTTACTGCATCTGACTGTATAGACAAGCGTGAACTCGGGAAACTGCCTGGAGCAGCAGTGGGAAGGGGCATGGATATGTGTTTTGGGTGCACAGAGTGCTGGGCAGAAGGGAAAAGACCTGCAACATCTCAACTACCTTCAGCAAACTGCAGGATGCAGCTTGCCCATGCGGCACAGATGACACCACCAACTCCAGCAGAAGAGACCTGACCCAGCGTACAGAGCAGCCTAACGCCTGTGCCGGGGCTTCAGTCACATTTCCAAAGGCTTTAGTCATCCCTCTGACATGGGCATCTCTGTGCCTGACCATCTCGGGTGACTTTGCTTGCAGCAGAGGGCAGACCATCTGTGCCACGTTGGACCGTGCTCAAGGTAACATGAAACCCGCCCAATATTTATAGACCGGATCATATGTTGAAAGGAAACATTGTTGATGCCTGCAGAAGGCATTGGCACACACCCAGCGCCTAAGCGGCTGTCTCACCTTGAACGGGAAGAGACTTGACCTAAAGTATTGCTGTTGAGGCAGGAGAGCTCTAGCTGGTAACGCTGCCAGGGCAAAGCTCTGCCAAGAGTGAATGGCCCTGGGTAAAAGAGGGACTGCCCTGGGAAGCCCGGAGAACCAGCGTTGGAAAGCAAGCACCCAGGAAATCATCCTGCCCTTGCAAGCTGGGGCATGCTTCCCCATGCATCTTCCCACGTATCAGCCACTGCGACAGCCCTGTTCCCATGACACATTCACAGCTTCACTACATCTGAAGCCCAGAAGGCAAGAGCAATAAACCTCTGATTTCAGGACAAAAGCAGATCCCCAGCTGGGGAAGGAGGGGGGTGTCTCAAGAAAAAGAAGCCTCTGCTATGTTCCTTTCCTATTTTTAGCCCAATTTCCTAAGGAAATGAGACATCTGCAATCAAGTCCTCTGTCTTGCCTGTCCCTTGTCAATACCAGTTCTGAACATGTTGCCCAATTTCAGCCAAATCTGACAGCAAGACAGAAGCCACAAACAAATTTTTTCTCCCTGCAAGTTTTGTGAAAAAAAAAAAAAAAAGGCCAAATTTCATGTGAATCAGCCCCTGCACTTTGTCAGGCAGGGTCCTGGGTTGGGGGGGACCCACAGGAACTATTCCCACTGCTGCCAGGGCTGCTGCGGTTCCTCATGTGCAGAGCCCTCGCAGCACAGCTGCCTGTGCCACTTGTGTGGTAGTTTGGCCCTGGCTGGAGGCCAGACACCCACCAAAGCCACTCTGTCACTCACCTTTTCAGCTGACAAGGGAGAAAATAGATGTTGAGAGGCTCAGGAGTGGAGATAAGGACAGGGAGAGATCATTCCACAGTCAGCATCATGGGCAGAACAGACTCAACACAGAATAAAGGACAGAAAACTCTCTAATTTATGACACTGCCCTGCACCCCCAGTGACACCAGAGTTGGGTGATGAGAAGTGTGACCAGACCTTAAAGACCTTCCTCCCACCCCTCCCTTAGCAGACTGCACTTTAGTCAGGATTTCGCTCCCTTCCTCCTCCTACTGTGGCACAGAGAGGGGCAGGGACTGGTGAAATGGGGGGTTCAGTCAGTTCCTCACAAGTTGGTTTCCTTCTTGGCCAGGGGGCATTAATTACTCACCCCCTCCTCCTGCTGCACCATGTGGTCCCACCCATGGTAGACAGTCCTCCACGAACTTCTCCAGCATGCGTCCTTTCCCACAGGGTTTCAGCTCTCCACCAGCTGTCCCAGCATGGGTCACTGCTATGGGTGCAGTCATACATCATAGAATGTCTCTCAGTCTCTCAGGCGCAGACTACTCCAGCCTGATCCCCCATGGGGTCACAAGCCCCCCCCCCAGCAAACCTGCTTCAGCATGGATCTCTCCCTTGCTCATCTCTGTGTCTCTGTCTCTCTCCATGGGCTGCAAGTGCTGTCAGGGGCTTGCTCAAACATGGGTCACAGCATCTCCTGTCTGTCTCCCCGTGCTCCAGCGTGGGCCCTCTCCGTGGGCTGCAGGTGGGGTCTTGGCCTTTTCCATGGGCTGCGGGGGGACACCCGCTCCACCATGGGTTTCTCCAGGGGCTGCAGGGGCATCTTTCTCTCTGGCACCTGGGGCGCCTCCTCCCTGACTTCCTTGTCCTTGATGCCTGCACAGCTCTTCGTATCTTCTCACTCCCTTCTCTGGGGGCACAAAGCAGGTGCTTGAGGTTTTTTTTCTCCTCACTGTGGTTCCCAGAGGCTCTGTGACCATTGCTAATGGGCTTGGCCTTGGTCAGCAATGACTCCTGCCTTGAGCCAGCTGGTGTTTGCTCTGTGGGGCCCACAGAGAGCTTCTGGCTGCTTATTGCAGCAGCCACCCCTACAGTGCCCCCTTCTCCATCAGAACCCCACCACACAAAACAACAACAGCTTGGTGAAGCAATTGGCTAAGCAGCGACATTGTGCTGTGCTGGGAGCTGAGCAGTTCCCACCTCCATGTTCCTCCCCCTTTAATTTTGATTGCATTATAGGGCATCCCTGGCAGGGATGTGGGGACAAGCACCCAGGAAGGAAAGGCTAAAGAGTGAAGCACAACAGCAGCAGTGCTGCAGTCGTGTGCCAGCCCTGCCTAGCTCTTCCAGCATCTCCATGGGAAAACCACTTCATCCCCTGCCCTGCTCTTCTGCAAAACCAGTACCATGGTCATCCATAGGCTCCCAGACACATCTCCATCAGAATGGAGAGGGATGGATATGCCTCAGGCCACCATTGTTTCCAGTTGCAGGTATTGAGGACATCACAGACCCCCAAGTCTTCTGCTCTGGGATGCAGAAGTGTTAGGGAAACAGAGTGCTGATTTGCAGCCTGTAGAAGAGGCGAGGGAGAGGTGGGTATCCATTAAGATCAACTCCTAGACCTCTTCAGCCTTCAGGACAGAGTACAAGCATTTGGCAGTCCACCCATGACTCTTCCCGGTGGTGTTTAAACGCAGCCAAGCACAGAGTGAGGAACAGCTTAGAGTGTTGGAGAAACGTCTCTGGACAGACTGCATCCAGCTTCCTTCCTTCCCTCCCTCCCTCCAAAACACTGCATTGTTTCACTTACATCAGAACCAGGGACAGGGGTTGATGGACCTAGACCAGAGCTTGGGTTAAATTTCTTTCTTTCTGATCCTTGATTTAAGTCAACAACTCTAAGGGTGCCATAATTCCCACTGTTAAGCTCCCCTCCGGCCCTGGGGATGCTGAGGTAATCATGTACTGCTGCAGACCCTCCTGTCAAGGTGAGGAACCAAAAGCACCACTCAGACAGAAAATGCTCCTAACCCTTCCATGCCACTTCCTGTGATGAGGAGATGAGACCCTCCAACCCAACACCAACTGCTTCAGAGACAACACAGAAGAGCGTACCCTTAACTTCTTTGGGAAGAGGTTGGCTTAGGCGCTGGAGCTGGTGGGGTGGTACCCCTAAGAGCACATCTGGGAACCACAGAAAAACTCCTGTTCGCTTCAGGCACGGTTCTCCTTGGCATGCTGGGAAGCCACATAGGTCTGCCCACATGTGTGTTCAGCACCAGCATCTAATGTGGTCTGTTCACTTGGGATCTTTTAGCTGGATGCTGATGGAACCGCACCTTCATTACCTGCAATCGCTGAGTAAGCCACCTCCAGCATAAGGAAGCATCTGCGGCGGAGCCAGATGAAAGCAGGTGGAGCAGATATTGCTTTCTGCTGAAATATTTGTGGTCAGGCTATTTCAAACTTGCAGTTTTTTAAAGGTGCGAAGCCTGCACCAGGAAAGGGGCCAAAGGCACCCATGAATCATGACCCTGCAAACAAAAATCCAGCAGAAATAAAAAGCTGTCCTAAAGCAAACAAAGAACCAAATCGGCTCAGGCTGTGGCTTTGAACCAGGCAAGTCCCAGACCTGCCAGCTCATTGGCTGGTTTGGGACTTCCCAAAAACTTTGAGCTTTGCTGCTTCCAAGAGAACAGGAAGTGGCATGTTTGGGGGCTGTTTAGAAAAGGAAGATAAAACAAAACAGGTCCCTTTCCTCTCCATCAGATTATCGGAAGGATCTGAAGATGGATGCAGAAACCACCAGGATCTTAAGCTTTGGAGCCCGCACCTTCTTTCCAACACCGACTGAGGTATTTCAAAGCATCGATCCCACAGCATTTAGCTTGTCCCTCAAGCGCTAGCTCAAAAGGCTCAAACCTCACGTTTCCAGCTCTCATATCACATCTGTCACTCAATAGTGACGGTACAAGCACTGGTCCTACCGAGACACCAAGCTTCGTTGCCTGCACACCTCAAACATTCATGTCAGACGAGGCCATCAGGGAATGCTCTCCAAGAACGTAATGAAAATCACACTGCCCTGTCAATAAAGAGATTTTTGGTTGCTACAGCAATGGCAGCACACAAGTAAGAAGCGCTCTCAGACCTCTCCTTTCTCAGCGGCTTTGCAGACTTGCTCCATTCCTACCGAAATCAAACGCTGGCTTCGCTTTGGCCAAGCTCACTAGTGGCGAGGCTGAGATGCGGCAGGAGCAGGGACACGGATGCCCATCACTTCTCTCATGTGCTATAAATAGGGAATGAGAAAAAAGATGAAAGACAGCAAGGCCCAGCGCTCACTTGCACCCAGGCTGTCCGGCCACAGTCGGACTCCTCTGCATCAGCCTGGAGGCAGTGGCAAAGCGTTCCCTTTCACATCTTAATGGAGGGGCTGGGTTACCGTCACGAGAGATGAGAAAACCTCTAGCCCAAGAGGAATCAAACCAGAGCAGTTTCCCAGCATCACGTTCTGTCTGTCGCCCATTTCTAACCGCTAAAGTGGATTTTGACAGAACGTGGCCAGATCATGCTGGAAAAATAAATGTGGCTCCAGGCAAGAAGTTCAACAGCCCCTTTGCAAAGCTGGCAGGGAAAAAAACACAACAAAGGGGCACAAAAAGAGCATTTCCCTCCCACCATGGGACCCCAAGCAACACATCCCAAGAACCTTTCAAGCTGCCTTGCCACAGGATTATGGTGACACAGCAGAGCATGAGACACAGATCCCAGCATCGTAAGGCAGCGACCAAAGCCTTTTTGCTGGTCCTTGGGTCCCAACAAGGGAGTTTGGTGCTCTCTGCGTTTTCCCCAGAAGCCGTCCATCGGGAAGGATGGGCGCTGATGCTCACCCTCACCATGTCTATCACACTTCGTTAGGCTGGGCACATAATGAATGCTCACAACAGGAAGCCTTCATGCTGTGAGAAACAGCTTTGCTTGCGAAGCTTACTTTAGGGCACAGAACAACTTCCCAGGGGGAGGGGGCTGGTGGGGAAGAGGAGCCTCATCATGTAGGTAATTAAAAACTCACCCACAGTGAGCTCTGGAGATTCACCACAGAAAGCGGCAGGATATCCGGAGTGGGCTGTGCCCCCTTCCATCACATCCTTGGCATCTGGGATGCAAACCCCGAATCCAAGCACCTCAAAGCTGCCGACGTATCCGAGCAACCGCAACCATTGTGTCCCGTCGTCGGAGGGCTCAGAACAGCCTTGGCTTTTTTGATGACTACTACACCCCCCGGGCAGCGGAACCCTATTTACACAAACAGCCCTGAGGGGAGGTGATGGGCAGTTAACGCCATGGTCCTGCTTCATAGCAGCTCAGGCCTGGCTCTCGTCTGACCCACGTGGATGCTGCATCTGCAGAGGCTCCGGGCAAAGCATCACTTGGATTCCACCCCAAGCTGATGTGCTGTCCTATGAGCTGCGTTGTCCTAACAGAAATTTCCACCATGAATCAGGGCTTAGGGAAGGAAGAAAGGAAAAAGCTTGCTTTGGCCAGACATCTCTGCTCGTACGCTACCAAGCCCCACTCAGCTGCCAGAAAGAGGATCACAAGTGACACCCTTGACCCCAAAATGTTCTCCCCTGAAGAAAATGTCAAAGCTGACACCCTTTCGACTCACTCTGAACACACCATTTCCATAATGTCTGAATACTTTGCTCAAATTTTTATAATATAAAGTTTTCAAAACAAACCCCAGGGCTTACTGAGATCGGATTTTCCCTTCTTGCATTTTTCTCCCCTAAAATGCTGTGAAGCCACCCTCATTTCATGTAGTACCTCCCCTGAACCAGAATTACATTTCTAAGGGCTTTTTGCAGGGGGGGCCATTGGTTTTACAAATTATCACAGAATCACAAGGTTGGAAAAGACCTTTGAATATCATCAAGTCCAATCATTCCCATCCTAAGCTAAGCCATATCCCTGAGCACCTCATCTACCCTTTTTTTAAACACAGCCGGGGAAGGTGACTCAACCACCTCCCTGGGAAGCCTGTTCCAGGCCCTGACAACTCTTTCAGTAAAAAGTTTTTTTCTAATGTCCAAACTAAACCTGCCCTGGCAGAGCTTTGTGCCATTTCCCCTTGTCCTATCTCCTGTCACCCGGCTGAAGAGGCCATCGCCCACCTCCCTACAACCTCCCTTCAGGTAGTTGTAGGTGGTGATAAGGTCTCCCCTCAGCCTCTTCTTTTCCAGGCTGAACACCCCCAGATCCCTCAGCCGTTCCTCATATGATTTGCCCTCCAGCCCCTTCCCCAGCCTGGTTGCCCTTCTCTGGACTCACTCGAGGACCTCAATGTCCTTCTTATGGTGAGGAGCCCAGAACTGGACACAGTACTTGAAGTGTGGCCTCACCAATGCTGAGTACAGGGGCACAATTACTTCCCTAGACCTACTGGCCACACCGTTTTTGATACAAGCCAAGATGCCATTGGCCTTCTTGGCCGCCTGGGCACGCTGCTGGCTCATATTCAGCCTGCAGTCAACCAACACCCCCAGGTCCTTCTCTGCCTGACAACTCTCCAGCCAGTCTCCCCCAAGCCTGGAGTGCTGCATGGGGTTATGTCCCATGTGCAGCACTCTACACTTGGCCTTGTTCAACTTCATCCCGTTGGTCCAGTCTGTTCAGATCCCTCTGAAGAGCGTCCCCACCCTCAGGCAGATCAACACTTTCTCCCAGTTTAGTGTCATCTGCAAACTTACTGAGGGAGCATTCAATCCCTTCATTGAGGTCATTGATAAAGATGTTGAACAAGAGTGGACCCAGGACTGAGCCCTGGGGGATGCCACTCGTGACCGGCCTCCAGCTGGATTTTGTTCCATTTACCACCACCCTTTGGGCCCAGCCATCCAGCCAGTTTTTAACCCAGCAGAGGGTCCACCTTTCAAGGCCAGTGGCAGCCAGTTTCTTAATCAGAATGTTGTGAGAAACCGTGTCAAAGGCTTTACTGAAGTCCAGGTAGACCACACCCACAGCCTTCCCCTCATCCATTAAGCGGGTCACCTTGTCATAGAAGGTGATCAGGTTAACTTGACAGGATCTACCTTTTGTAAACCCATGTTGACTAGGCCTGACCCCCTGACCATCAGGCACGTGCTGCATGATAGCTCCCAAGATGACCCTCTCCATGATCTTCCCTGGGACTGAGGTCAGACTGACAGGCCTGTAGTTCCCCGGATCCTCCTTCTGGACTTCTTATTATCTTGTACAGGACTGGCCAGTCTGAGTTCCAGATCAGCTTTAGCCCTTCTGACTTTCTCCCTACATGATCTCACTACATTCCTATAGTTGTCCCAAGACATCTGCCCCTTTTTCTTTGCCAGGTTCTGCCTTCCACTTTTCTGAGCCCTGAAGTCTCTCTCCTTACTTTCAAGCGTTTCTCCATTAATGGGCAGGACAGAGACCTTCCCCTCCATCCCCCTGAAGCCAGGAGCGCACGCTGTTTCTTACCCCCAGCACTCCCATGCCTTAAGAAACACAGAGGAAGCATAAGGCTCCCAGGAAAGCTGCTTCAGCTGCCAATGCCACTTCCGCCAGGCACTGGGAACACTCCATAATGGAAAGGCAGTGGCTGCGACAGCCTTTGTGCCAGCCCACAGCATACTGCAACTCACTGCTGCTGCTGTTTTCTGCGGTCCCAGCGCAGAGCCAGGAGATGAGCTTTGGAGGAGAGGTCCTCCCAGGTGTAAAAGCGTGGAAACAGGGACTTGGGGGATCAAAGCTGGACACACAAAGGTCCCCGCCTTCACGTTACCACTGTCTGTGTAAAGCCTAGGTGTGCAAGCTCCTTATAGTGCCAGCAGAGAAGGAACTGCATCTCCCAGGGGCTGCTTGTGCCAGATGCTGCCAAAGAGATGAGTCTACCTCTGCAGATGACCATTGCTGCAGCGACTCGAGAACTCGCTTAACCCAGGAACATCCGGATCTTGCTCCACCTGAACTCAGGTAAGAAGAAAATGCAGCC
This sequence comes from Zapornia atra, assembly GCA_013400835.1. Lineage (NCBI taxonomy): Eukaryota > Metazoa > Chordata > Aves > Gruiformes > Rallidae > Zapornia > Zapornia atra. The sequence continues at coordinate 12,319 of VZTU01008634.1, forward strand.
TAAGCTGTCACACTTGCCACGTATGGCACCTCAGGCTGTCTCCTGAAGGTTTATACAGACTGAGGAGATTCGACAGCCAGGACAAGTCCCTGCTACAGGTACATTTGAAGCCAGTATTTCCCCTAGGACAGGGCTGGAGAAACCTTGCACCTATGAGGGGTTCACAGGGTCTGCAAGGACACCCACAAGCTGACTTTCCTCCCAACTCATTTGAAGCAAGGAATTCCCCAGAAAAGTGCCCCAGTGAGCGCACATCCCTTTGCACAGAAGCTGCAGGGAATGCGATAGCTACATGCAGAGCCTGCTGACAGTGCCAGGGAACTCATCCTCATTGTTATTACAGTCCAAACACACGCAGCCCACAGCTGAATAGGCTGAATCTGGCCTTTCACATGCTGCTAAGCACCGGTGCTCGACTCACAAAGCGGAGAGAGAAAACAGTGAGATGCAGACATGAAAATACACTCAGTAGGTCAAGCATGAGATCTGTGAAATGGGCATGAAATGACTGCGGAGCCACCAGTATCACAATTTTAACAGTACTACACACACAGACAGCTCATTGCTGTGCAACAGTCTTTGCTCACCTCTAAGAGGGAAATTTCTCAGCAACACCTCCCATCACTACCCTTCAAGGATTTTTCACCACTTTGCATGATCTAGAAGCAGATCTGGGGTCATGCCCTTTGTTTCACTACCCTCTTCAGCCCCGCACCAGCTGTGGGTCTGTACCCCAGGATGCTCCCCAAAGCCCTACAATGCCAAGAATTACATCAACGAAGAGAGCAGCAGGGCTTTTGTCAGAAGAAAAGGGCAGGAGGCAACATTATACTTCACAGGGTTTAAAAAGCACCTCATCCCTTCGCTCAGTGCTTCCACAGGGCCATCGGTTCTCCCCACGCCTCTCGGCATGCACTCAGGAACCTTGCAAGGACACAGATAGCTCAGCACAGCAACAGGCCAGTTATAGACAACAACTCCTGACCAGTTATAGACACAGATTCTGCCATCCAGGCTGAGAGTCTCACCTCAAGACCGGACAGCCCTTCTCTTCCATGCCTGGAGAAGCCCCAGGTGTTTTCAAGGCACAGGTGAGAGCCTGAACTCCTGAGCACAGAGAGGTGCAGGCAGAGAGGGAGCCCCAGATGGCAACAGGGCCAGCGTTGTTCAGAACTCCTGACAAAGAAACACCATCAAGGCAGAAAGAACAGTCAAAAAAATTGTTCATTTTGGCTTTTTACAACAGAAATTACATACAGATTTTCCATTTATGGCAACAGTAAGAAGTCCAGAACTTTCCAGTGACAAGGCAGTTTTATTTCTGTAATTGCCTAAAGCAGTAACGGAGCTTAGTCACGCAGCCCCAAATCAATCAGTCATGACAAACAGGGGAAAATTTCTATGCTGTTTATCCGGAGGACAGTCTGCGGGTTCATGATGACTGAAAAAGAATGAAAAAATGAAAAGAAAGATCAGCTGTTGGCACAGAACTGTTACGTACCTCTGGAAGGCTCCTGCTGGTTTCACTACGTGAGCACAAGGCATGTCAAGGCACAATGGTTTCAGGAAAGGTGTGTGGGCAGATGCTGCCGCACTGGCGGGACAGCCGTGCACTATCAGTGTGGCACGGTGTCCTGGATCCATCCGGAACCAAGACACATGGACACAACACCCAGGCAGTGTTCCCATAGGATTGCATCAGGCTGGTCAAGGCTTTAGCATCCAGGTCATAAAAAAATGCTCACTGTTTGTGTGTCTCAGACCTGAGATGGGGCTGTCATTTGATAATTGCAACACCTGCCACGGGGCACTAGCAAGGCTTGTTAATACCTGTGATCACACATTCGACTGCAAACGCTTTGGAAAGAGAAGGAGCTCACTTTTCATCCCAGGGAATTTTTTTCAGTGAGATGTTTTGGAAGGCTACATAACAAAGGTGCTGGGACAAGGGAGTAGTAAGTCACGGGGCTCTGAATACAGCAGGCAGTGGGCTGGGAGAGAGGTGCTGTGCTGGGAGAGAGGTGCTGGGGAGACAGTGAATGAGCCTCCTTCCACCCCTGCATCACAATACGCCCCTCCTGGATCCAGCAAACAACCATCAGGGGAGGAAGCTCTGCACACTTATCTTACTTCTCTTCCTTTGATAGTTGTGCCTCTTCCAAAAGCGCATGTTAATCTTTGGCCACGACTCCGTCTTCTCAATCACAGTGGCCTCCACCCGGACGAGTTCTTTCCTTAAAAACACAATTTCAAAGTATCACTTTTTAATTGTTTAAATTCTCCTCCTCTTGGTGAGCAGGTTTGTGGGGAAAAGGGACACATGGGTAACAGCTCCTGCCTTACAAAGCCCAGAGCCACAGGAATGACAAAGTCACCATGGAAGGAGGGAAATCTGTCAGGCTGTTGGCTTTGCAGAGGGAAACCGAAGCCCTGAAGGTGTAATACCTAGTTGAGCCAAGTGGTGTGACACTTGGCAGGGCAGCACCTTTCTGTCACATGTGGGATAAGATCAGAAACAGATAAGGAGGCAGGAGTACAACCAACCTGCAGGAACTTGTATGATTACAGCAAGGCACATTCACATGATCTCATGTGAACTACTTTTGCTTATAGTACAGTTTAAACGCACTGTGGCCCCTTCTTCTGTGTTGTGCCGGTCAATGCAGAGGTCCTTCCTTCTTCTTAAAGCACCAGGGACAGCTGGAAGGAAGTCTTCTCCATGAGCTCACCTAGGGAAGTCCTGGCAAGGGCTCCGGAAAAGAGGTTTGGCCCACTATTTCTAGCAGGAAGCACAGCTAGCGGACTGCTGGAACGAGTCATTTCTCCTCTCACGTGCCTCTTCTGCCTCCCACTCTTGGTCTGTCCTGTTTGTTTACCCAAAATTGGAAGGGAAGATGGGCACGATGGGGATTTCAAGTCTGCTGCCCACCACGCAGCTGGGGGAGCTCAGCTTGAGTAGTGAGACCACTCAGACTCAAATTATTTCTAGATCTCATTTCTACACATGGAAATTCTGAGCAAGTAAACATCCTCCCTCCCCCAGAACAGAGACAAGAATATGGCCCACACTTTGTTCACAGCTGAGTAAAATCACGGCGCGATTCCTCCCTCCACATTGCCTTACCGACATGCATAAACACACATCCTGCCCACCCAGGGATTCTGTGGAGCTCTGGGAGAAGTCCCACTGAAGTTAGAAAAAGTGTGCTGGGATCTCTAGCTGCTACCTGACAAACACCAGAGCTAGAAAACAAAGCAGTCTGAAGCATGCGCCAGAGGACCAGCTACCTATCTGCACAACTCCTCCTCTCCAGGAAGATAAGTGCCGCCAGACAAGAGCCAGACTAAAGCTTTGGAAAGCGTGGTTTTAATCAAGAGCCACAATGGAGGAGGAAGAGACACTCTTTCATGCGGCATCACTGCAGAATACCATTAAAAACTCATTAGCATGCTCACTTCACTGCCAGAAGACATTTAGAGAACATTTTCCTGACAAAGGACTCTCTCGGCGCTCATGGGGGATGAAGGGGGGAAGCCCATCTAGCCTGTTCCAGCAAGGTCACTGGGAGGCCGAAGGCTTAGAGACATTTCCCATCTCTCCTAACATGTACCCTGCGGGGTGTAACATACAGCAGAGATTGAACCCTTGAGGGAGGAGGAAAAAGACAGACAGAGGAGAAAATTGATATATTCGCAGTTAGTGCCTAGCCCAGAAAACAGACGTCAGAGAATGGAGATTTGAAGAGACCACTGAGTGACCTTGACATCCCTACTAAAGATGTTCTCCAGACTCAGCCCAGTGATGGGACCCACAGCATGGCTGAGCTACACGGCGAGCTGCACAGCGGTAGGAAAGAAACCAAGGAATGAGCTGCTCTCCAGAGGCTGGCTGTGTTTCACCGCTATTATCAGGGAGTTATGCTTTCCAGGTCTGATTCCTGCCTGCTGAAGACAGACAGAGCTCTGCTCCTGCTGCCTTTGCACAGGCTCGGGCTGTAAAGGTACATCAGAAAGTCACTGATGGCCATCACATGGGAAGACTGGACAGCGGCCAGGCCAGATAAAGCAACCCAGTCACCAAAACCTCTATGCTGCTCTCAGAAGCCAGGGTTTGCCGTAGCACAGCCAAGCCAGCCCTGACACAGCTCTCGCCACAGGATTGCACTGGCTGTGCCAGACCTCGGGCAATACCCAGCTGAAGGGAGAAGCATCCACTTCATCACTCGTAGACGTTGACCTGCTTTCAAACAAATCTTTCAGGGGGCTGTTGAGGCAGTGGAGTAATCAAGCATGGCTTCACTCTGCAAGTCAAAGTTCAAGGCTAAGGGGACCCAGAGAGCCCTTCTCTGCCGGACAAAGCAGTGGGACCTGATGATTGAAAGGCTGCAGGACAGCAGAAAGAAACCAACTTGCGAGTGAAGTGTACATGAACAGAAAAGTTCTCAGCAAAATAGAGTTCAAGAGGAAAAATTTTTTAAAAAGAAAAAAAACCCCTTCATCAAGTGTTTTAGGTATGACTGAAATGTCCATAAAAATAAGAAGGGGGTCACACGTTTCCCAGAGCCTGACACAGTCAGCCCTGCACAGCTATCAGATTTTTGCAGGAGGCAAGAGAAATTCACACTGAAATCTCATAGATCTAAGTTGGGCTGAAAGCTATTAAGTAGTGAAAAAGATTCAGGCAACCCACAACCCCAGAGGATCGTAACTCTTCGAAGCAATAATTTCTGCTGACAAGCTCGCTTGCTCCCTGCAGAAGGTAACTGAGTCCCAGCATGGCTGGCCAGGAGAAGAACAGGTCCAAGGCCCTTTGTCATTGCCAGTGCAGAAAGGGGCAGGTAGCAGGAGAAAAAACAGGGTTCATCTGGAGGGAAAAATTCCCCCTCAGCTGGACTTTGTCTAGAAATAATCTAAACTTTCCTACAGAGGCACAATCAGTTTCACTCAGGTTTAAAATAGCTCAGGGCACTTAACTGATGGCCCAAAATGCAAACTTGCCCAAGGTTAGACTCACTTCTCACCACAGATTTCACAGCGCCCAACAATTTTGATCTTATCCAGCTCAACAAAGTACAACCACATACTGCATGACACCCTGGTGCCAATCCACCAGACACCAAGTTACTTGCACAAACACAAAACCCAACAGATTCCAGAGCAGAAGCCAGCTAAGTTCCCAGAATAGCCTCTGCCACACAGATCTGTTTTGTTACGCTGTTGTTTTTTAAGGCTTCAGAGCAGTGTCATCTTGGGAGGCATCCGACTACTCCAGAAAATTAAAACATTACCATCTGTCCAAACCAGGACACGTTCCTACCCACCTCCGAGTCTGAACAGGGAGTGCAGCTGTAATAAACCATCTTACGCAGGGACTGCTGCAAGCACTCACGGACGGGTTTATTTTTAAAACTGTAGAAAACCAAAACCCCCTTGTTTGTATTCCAGCTCTTATCTCCTCTCCAAAAGGTCTGTGGTTTAGGCACAACTGGGAAACTACATTAAGGAACAGTGGGCCACATTACCGGAGGGGAATCGGAGAAGCTTCCCTACAGCTCACCGGGAGGATGGCACCTCCCCTACCAGCCTTTTGTTCTGCCCGTTTGGTCAGTCACCTCCTCCTCTTCCAAAGCTGCTGGAGTTGAGGCGAACGCTAGCAGATGCGCGGTTTGAGCTGGCAAGGCTTTCAGCACACTTTGAGTACTTACAGGGTCCAGACAGATGGTTTTCTTCCTGTCCCAGAGGTTCCGGGTCTCAGGCCACATGCCAACTCCAGCACACAAACTGAGAGCTGCCAGGAACCACACCAGGACCACCGGTCCATGGTGTCCTAAGCTGCCTGACATGGCGTCGCCTTCTGCAGAACAGGGGCTCTTGGGATTTCTTCAAGATGCCATTCCTAGTCCTGATAATGAGATTCCTCTTCCTAAGATCTTCCACAAGTGCAATATCTGGCCATGATTCAGACACCCACAAATGTGCTACGGCAGGTCCCTTCCCAGTCCTGTTAAAAGGACTGGCAGCCTGCAAGCCCTGCTGTGCCACACAGGGAACCAAGGCAGTTACCACCAGCGCGACTGAAGCCTTTCATCAACCCCACAAGCCTGTTACAACTCCCTGGTACCATGGAAGTGACATGTTGCAGTTTGGTGTAACTGCTGCTTCAGTGGCTTTTGTGAGCTGCAGTTACAGCTTTCTGCAAGCCCCATATTTTCAAAACATTGGTACATTCAAGGGCAAATTTCAGACTAAGCCTATCAGAGCTGGTCATAGCGCCTTTGTGAATCACATATAGGAGAAAAAAAACTGCTGGCAGGCGCACTTTGCCACCGGAGCGGGAGTGAGAAGATGTAACAAGCTGCACAGACTCCAAGGCCAGGCCCGCAGGAGGGGGGGATGAAGAATGTGAAGAGAAAGTTTCCCCTGCAGCTCGTGGTGGAGTCCATGGTGAAACGGGTGTCCCCCCGAAGCCCATGGATGAGGACGGGGAGCAGAGACCACTATGCCCTGTGAAGATTGATCCACGCCTCAGCAGGTTTGCCAAGGGACTTGTGACTTTGCGGGGGACCAGGCCGGGGGGGTCTGGACCTGGACGTCAGCACCCTATGGAGGGGAGAGTCCTGCTGAGAGGCCTGTGGTGAGGGGATGACTCCCCGATAGAGAGGACTCACGCTGCAGAAGGTCGTGGACACGACTCTCGCGTGGGTGGGACCCCACGGTGCCGCAGGGGAAGGGTGTGTGTATGTGGAATGCCCCCCCCCCCCAGCTGAGATGGAAGACAGCTTGGGAGGAACGGACTGAAACCCCTCACTCTCCATTCCCTGCCCCCCCTGTACTGCGAACGGGAGGGAAGAAGGGAGCGAATCTCTGATTAAAGTCATGAGTGCGAAGAGGCGAGGGGTGGGGGGAGGAAGTAGAAGTGATAATATCTGGGGAAGAAAAGCAGCTTGTTGGGAATCACCGGAACCCCACTGCCCATTCCCTGCCCCTCCCCGCGCCATGTTGGGGGGGGAAGAAGGGAGTAAAATCGGGATGAGTTTTAAGTTTGCTAAGAAGGGAGGGGTGGGGGGAAGGTGCTTGAAGACCTGGCCGCTTCTTATCTCGTTCCGGTTCACTGGGTGTAGTAGTTGTAGTAAGTAGTAATAAATCACCTTTTCTTTCCTTTATTCTGTGCTGCGTCTGTTTTGCCCATTGCACTAATTGGAGAGTGAGCCCTCTGTCCTTATCTCAGGTCCTAAGCCTCCCAATATCTATTTTCTCCCCCTTTTCGGCTGAAGGGGGGAGTGAGCGAGCGGCTTGGTGGGTATTTGGCCTTTGGTTAGGGCCAAAACCACCACAGGTGGGTCTTTGGCCTTTGGATAGGGCCAAAACCACCACATGACACCAGTCTGAAACCATGTGTTATTTCTGACCTGAAGCTACACAAGCCACGAAGAAATAATTCTCAGATGTGCAAGCTCCTCCTTACCTGAGCAGCCTCTGCCAAGGGTGTTCCAGTTCAGGCTAACCTAAGTGTGTGGTTTAGCTGCCAGATACCTACAGCACTTGCAACCCACCTCATCTTGAGTTGATCTTTGCCACTAAAACCTCCTATCCTGGGGAAAATGGCAGCTCATGACTTTGCTTCTGGCCAGTGCTGCAAGAGCTGAGCAATAAAACCTGGTCCAGACACCACTTCCTTTGGGTACTGTGGTGGTTTTGGCCCTAATCAAAGGCCAAATCCCCACCAAGCCGCTCGCTCACTCCCCCCTTCAGCCGAAAAGGGGGAGAAAATAGATATTAGGAGGCTTAGGACTTGAGATAAGGACAGAGGGCTCACTCTGCAATTAGTGCAATGGGCAAAACAGACGCAGCACAGAATAAAGGAAAGAAAAAGGTGATTTATTACTACTTACTACAACTACTACACCCAGTGAACCAGAACGAGATAAGAAGCGGCCAGGTCTTCAAGCACCTTCCCCCCACCCCTCCCTTCTTAGCAAACTTAAAACTCATCCCGATTTTACTCCCTTCTTCCCCCCCCAACATGGTGCGGGGAGGGGCAGGGAATGGGCAGTGGGGTTCCGGTGATTCCCAACAAGCTGCTTTTCTTCCCCAGATATTATCACTTCTACTTCCTCCCCCCACCCCTCGCCTCTTCGCACTCATGACTTTAATCAGAGATTCGCTCCCTTCTTCCCTCCCGTTCGCAGTACAGGGGGGGCAGGGAATGGAGAGTGAGGGGTTTCAGTCCGTTCCTCCCAAGCTGTCTTCCATCTCAGCTGTGGGGGGGGGCATTCCACATACACACACCCTTCCCCTGCGGCACCGTGGGGTCCCACCCACGCGAGAGTCGTGTCCACGACCTTCTGCAGCGTGAGTCCTCTCTATCGGGGAGTCATCCCCTCACCACAGGCCTCTCAGCAGGACTCTCCCCTCCATAGGGTGCTGACATCCGGGTCCAGACCCCCCGGCCTGGTCCCCCGCAAAGTCACAAGTCCCTTGGCAAACCTGCTGAGGCGTGGATCAATCTTCACAGGGCATAGTTGTCTCTGCTCCCCGTCCTCGTCCATGGGCTTCGGGGGGACACCCGTTTCACCATGGACTCCACCACAAGCTGCAGGGGAAACTTTCTCTTCGCATTCTTCATCCCCCCCCCGCTGCAGGCCTGGCCTTGGAGTCTGTGCAGCTTGTTACATCTTCTCACTCCCGCTCCGGTGGCAAAGTGCGCCTGCCAGCCGTTTTTTTTTCTCCTATATGTGATTCACAGAGGCGCTATGACCAGCTCTGATAGGCTTAGTCTCAAATTTGGCCTTGACTGTACCAATGTTTTGAAAATATGGGGCTTGCAGAAAGCTGTAACTGCAGCTTACAAGAGCCACTGAAGCAGCAGTTACACCAAACTACAACAAGAAAACTACAACAACAAACTACAACAAGAAAAGGCTGAAGAACCAGGTGCTCTGCAAGGGCAAGTCCTACGGCATAGGGATGGAGGTGGTGCCAAGGGGCTGAACGCCTCCTCCCCACTTCAGTGACTGTGAGTCTGCATGACCAGGAGGAAGGGAAAGTTAGGGACTCTTAAAATTAAGGCTAAGGCCTGCTGGATTAAGACAAGGGCAAAAGAGAACGGGTTAAAAACCCTAAGTCAAATTAAGGGATGGGAAAGGATTTATGGGTTATTCCAAGAAGATGATCGATCTCTGAAATTGGGGTAAGGGAGTGAAGACATCGGAAGAGCAAGATTTACTGTTAGCTTGTGCAAGGCTTATACCATGAGAAAAACCTCCAGCCCAACAGAGGTGAATATTGGACCACTGTGTTAGAAATGGGAACTACTGCTCTGTCCTGGCCCAGGGTAACGTCAGAGTTGGCAGAGGCCGAGGAGCTCGTTTTACTGACTATTCTTTCAAAAGTCATGGAGTTGGGAAAGGACCTAGTGCTGACAGACCCAGGTTTCTCTCCAGTTTCAGGGACTGTAAGAGCTCTGGAGCTAGAATTAATGACAAGAATTGTACTCGATAATTTTTGCCTCTTACCCCAGAAGCGGCCTTCCAATAAGCGTGAAGTTGTCAGCACCAACCAGCAAAACCTAGGGAAAATAAATCAGGCATATGTCACTGGCTCATTGTCCCAACAGAAACACAAACAACATCTTCCAAATTCTACAGTCAACGTAAAGGAGTAAAACTGCTTAAAAATAGGTCTGTACACAGCCCAATCCTGACACTGTTCATTAAGCAGACAGACTGCCAGGAGAGTTTATCCCAAGAAGACGTACTTTAGAAGTATCTTCTACACTGAACCTTTCTGTTCTGGATCACCAATAGTTATAAAAGATACAAAAAGCAACATGGGAAAGAAGAATAATGTGCCTTGTGTGGGATCTGAATGAATGGCAGCTCCTAAAACCACTGTGTTTTTATAGCAATCCCGCGTATCCCAGCAAACACATGCCTCATTCTCCTCCATGAGGCTGCAAGACGGGCAACAAAGGAATGAACATCACAGGGGGAATCTCGCCACCCCAGGGACAAGCATCTTGTTTCAGAGCGTTGCACCCACTCGTCTGTCTGAAGGCCCAGGCAGGACCAAGCGAGGCGATGGCGAGAGGCAGCGGCGAGAGGCGGCAGAGTTTCTAACGGACTGCCTCCTTCCCCACACAGGTTGTGAGGCAGCAGCTAAAAGGGCCATGAGACATTCAGATCTTGGTTTCAGACAGAAACTTGCCAGTTAAATCCCAGAGGGTTATGGTGGTTAGGCAAGCTTTTCACCTTCTTCACTCCCACACAGGCCTTTGCATTCCTAGCTGGTTACTCCACACAAACCACTCCTCTGCTGCGTAGCAACATGCAGGGGACAGCCTGCCTGAAACCCTGCCTCCAGACTGGGTTTCAAGGTCATGGATAAGAATGACTGCCCCGCTCTCCTTAACTGCTTGCTTGGTTCAGATTAAGCCAAGAGAATCCCCTTCCATAATCCTTCATTTAAGATTCAGATTAACAAGCCTCTACAAGTTCCTGCTAGTTAACCAAGGCTATGGATAAAGATAGTGCATTGCATCCTGGCAGTTCTCCCCTATGGGCACCATCCCCCTCCCTCCACTCAACACACTGGGCGTGATAAGGATCTTGGCAAAGCCCTGAGCAGTGACAGTCCCTCTGGGAGCACACAAGTATTTTGGGCGTTGGAGTCTCAAGGTAAACACAGCTTTTAGTTGCTGCCTCTAGAAACAACAACTGTAATTTTCTTTTTTTTGATGAAGTCAGTACAACACAAATCAGGCTCCTAACAGAGCCTGGCACGACCCAGTCCAACACTGCTCCACAGAAATCACGGTAACAGCACCAACAGAGTAACTGAAATTGGAACAAAACAAAGGCAAAGCAAATAGCTAGGGTGAGAGCGGGAGATGTGACCGGAGCTCTTCTGGACTCATTTTTAAAAACTGGTTACAGGTTTTGCTCACAATTTTCTCCAGCCACACAGACACCAGGGCATCACAGGCACTGTGGAAGGACAGCACGTCACCTTCTCCATCTGGATTCGGTCTCCGCATTCAGCCTCCATTACATTGTCCATCATAATCAAGTCTTCACTGGTTATCTTCCACTGCTTGCTGGCAAAGTGGACCACAGCAAAGAGCCTTCCGTACTGCCCCATTGCAACCATGTTGTTCACCTTCTGTACCACTTCTGTTGGCAAACAGCAAAGGAATCAGCATAGGAAGCCCAGCAAGGAGTGAAGAGCTGTCCAAAACCAAAACAGCCACACCCCTCTCCCACCCAACCTTCTTTTCTGAGAATCTTTAAGCAAGGACCAACAGCAATGTTCTTTCCTACAGGGCGTGAGCCGGCCTGTCATAAACTTAATGACTTATTTGTATTTCATTTCCTTGCGACGATGCATCAGTAAACATCTAACACAGATACAGGGCAGCTGATCTAAGATGACTTCTCAGCCTGTTTTGCAAGGCCTTGTAAAAGGTGCCGCATTCAGTTATAAAACACTCCAGAGAACAGCACTCATTGCACCTCCTACACTGCAGGGGGTGAACTGCTCTCAGTCTCCAAGTAAGATCAGAAAGCCCAGGGCTCTGATTCCCGTGTAAGGCACATGGGAACATCAGGGAGTTTGGCAAAGCACATGGGGGAAAAGGGCTCCAGCGTACTAACAAAGCCTGTCTTGAGAACCTGTACCTGCAACAAAGGGAAGAGACTTTTCCTCACTCTTTTCCAGAAACTCTCTTCCCATGCACACATGCCTGCAGAGCAGTTGCCAGAAGCGGCCCCAGGGACGAGGTCCTGCACACAAACAAACTCAGTTTGCTGTGACCAGCTTCCCGAGCAGTGACACCAAACCAAATTTTTGTGGGAACATCAGAAGGCACTGCTTAATGAGTGCCATTCCTCTGCCACACAGCAGCTTTCCACTCTCCTGAGATGTTCAGGAACAGAGAAAATTCGCTATAACTGCAAAAATAGATTTTCTTCATTGTCCTCAAAGGCGCCCAAATCATATTCTCTTGGAATGTAAACAAAGCAACATCCATTTGGGACAGAGAACTCAGCAGCCAGTCAAACCAAACTCAGCCCTTACAGGAACACTCTGAAAGCGTCCCAGTTTTGACCCAGCAGATACAAACTCCTAATGGAGTAAGGAGTCTTCTTACCCCTAATGGGGTAAGAAGAGAAATTATTTGCAAGGCAGTAGCTGCTACAGCTCCCGCTACAATGATGAGTTTAGCTTCTCTGTACTGGAACTACTGCCCCAGAAGAAAAAAATCCCGTGTGCTCTTTTCACAGTGGCCCACTACAAAAAGCCCAGAGAAAAAAAACACATGCCACTTCTCTTTGTTATGCCCTCAATGGCACAACGGGAACAATGAATTTCTCCCAGCTCTGAACTGCTGATGGAGGTAACGTCACTAGTCCTGTGGCCAACATTTCAAAAGCAAAGCTTCAAAATGCTGGCTTTCTCTTAACAAAAAACACAGAGTCACGCTCTACCCAGGGTAATTTCCTTGTCAAATTTCACCTGTGTACCTGGGCTTTCTCATCTTTTTGTAACCAAACCAGGTACTTTTCCTTCACTGTACTCGGGCTCTGAAGTTGTTGGTAACTACTCCAAACAGCTCTAGTGACAGGAAACATCAAGTGACGGCACCATTTGATTGTAGCATGGCTCATAGCACCACGCGGTGCAAGCTTTCCTGAAATATCCAAGGCTGTTTCTACAGCCAGCAGGAAAATAGAAGGCAGAACTCAAACGCTATTGCTGTTGTTTGCTTTGGATAAGCACAGCCAGGAGATAATGATGCAAGCTCATAAACAGCAGGAGGTTAGAAGGCACGGAAAGCACAGCAGCCCAAGGATCCCATGGGAATCAAGCAGGGAACATGGGACGCTGCACACCACAGGGCTTCAGCAAATCACGCCAGCACTCTATGGTTCACCACTAGGTCAAATCATGCTCAGGGACAGAACACTCATCTGTCACTTCAGCAATCCCAGGAGCACAAAGGAGGTAAGAAGCAGCATGAAGCACAGCCAGAGACCTGAAGCAGTGGGCTCTCTCCACAGCTTATTGCTTGCACCGTTATTACACACTTCAGGCAGGGAACAGGGGACTATCTGCAAAAGGTGGACACAGCTCGCCTCTCTCCCCCCACAAAGCAGAGCAGTCAGGTGCCATTCTCAGATGTCCCAGAGCCTAACGCCACGAGACTGCCTGTCAGTGAGGAGCTCACTGCCTGCGTGAAGCACATAACTGCTGATCGCCACTAACCGTAAGAGAACTGGGGCTCGTTGCTGTTGGGTTCTAGGAAGCATCCTGTGGGCTGGTCCCCGCTGCCATCCCTACCGGGGTCTGGATGGCAATGGCCACAGCAGGCCAATGTGAAGAGAGATGCGAGCCACTTCTCTGCATGTGATGTTCACATCCCTCTGCCAGGGGACCCTGTGTCTGGTGACAGACAGAAGCCTGACATGTTCTAGCGAGGCTAATTAAGGAGGATGGTTGAACAGCTACAGGAACCTGGATTGCTCTCCTTCAAGGCCAACCACTGCACAGTCCATGTGCTCCTTTCAGGAACACCGCTGCCTGCATTCAACAGTCATGACTACATGTGGGGACAGGAACGCGTTCGCTGATATTACATTACTTCCCAGCCGCTCCTTGCCTTATGTCACACCTCTGCAGCCCACCATCCACCCTCTTATGCTGGCTCTCATGTTCTGGTTCATGAGCTAAAATACATGAGCTCTCTGATGTGCCCACCATCCAACTGCTTATGCTGGCTTTGGCTTTTCAATTGCTCCATTATAAGAAAAATAATTGTTTTCTCCTCTCCAACAGGCTTGTTTCATGCTTTAAGAAAACAACACCCCACATCAGCCAAGATTCCTCAGGGAATGTTACAGAATCACAAGCTTGGAAAAGACCTTCAAGATCATCAAGTCCAACTGTTCCTGTCCGATGCTAAACCATATTCCTAAGTACCTCATCTACCCTTTTTTTAAACACATCTGGGGAAGGTGACTCAGCCTCTTCCCTGGGCAGCCTGTTCCAGGCCCTGACAACTCTTTCAGGGAAGAACTTTTCCCTGACATCTGATCTGACCCTGTCCTGGCGCAGCTTGAGGCCATTTCCCCTTGTCCCACCTCCTGTCACATGGCTGAAGAGACCATGGCCCGCCTCTCTACAACCTCCCTTCAGGTAGTTGTAGGTGGTGATAAGGTCAAGCTGTTGTAAACTAAGGAGACCTCATATTCTATCCAAATCTCCAATACCAGCAGCTGGAGCCAAAGTCCAGTGGCACTGGCACATGCAAGAAATGAGACCAAGTGCCAAGAGCAAAAGCTGGCTCCCATCACTGAAGACATTTATGCTCAATCAGGCCACACAGGCAATAGCCAAGTGCTGGTCTCCACTTGGAGACTTGAGACCTTTACCTGCATGATACTTCGCTTCTTCCACTGGGTCTGGAAGCTTCACTTCAGGCCATGGGGGAGAAGTCAGAGATGTTTTGGCAACAAGTCTGTGAATGATAAGGTAAGTTTTACTTGTGGCATGCAGGCACCGTCAAGAGATGTAAAGCACGGAGAGAAGAATAAAGGTAAAAGAAGCTGGAGACAGAGTGGAAAGTGGTTTTCTGCCCAGGGAGCAGAAGTTGTGGAGGAGACAATGATCTGTCAGTACAAAAGACTCAACCTAAATCCCACTTGGGCCAGAAAGCAACTTCCCACTGACCACAGTTCACTTTGTAGTGGCTCGCGAGCAAGGTCAGCTTTTCCCTTCCGGTCCATTACAGACAGAGGGTGGTAGGCATGGCAAAAGCCACATTAACTCCCCAGGACCTAATCCAACAGAGACCACTGATGTGAAAAAGTCCCCAGTCCTGGCAAAAGCCCTCCAGTAGGACAAGAAATGCTGCAGAAGTACTGCAGCCCATGTCACAAGGCTGTTCAAAACCATGCAGAAAACACTTGGTCTTATTTCTGAAGTCAGCCTACAAATACTCTACCAAATACAATCAGGGCTTAATATCATTTAGGTCCACCACATCCTGCAGCAAGCTTTAAGAAAAAGGGATAAGTATCTCACTGGGTGATTTGCTTTCCTCCCATCCTCGTGTAAGATTCAATACAGGGATGTGGAAATTTTTTTTTTTTTAACCTACTTTCAGAATGTTTGAAACCAAGAAACAGAACAAGAGTTAACTGAAAATCCACCCAGGGCAGGTTATCAATTGCTCCTGACGCTGAGATCTGCAGCTGGATGTGCTAATGGTGATCAAGCTCAGTAACCACTGGTGACTTTCCACTGCCTTGTTTTTTATGGACTGGATATTTGTCACTGGCTCCAAAGGAAACAGACCTGCCTTGAGCGTTGCTTGCACCCAAGTTTTAGAGGAAAGGCTCTTGTTCGGCTTTTCTAGGTATGAACTCGGGTTACTTCCACAACTGAGCTGAGTCCATTGACGCTTCTCACCTGCCTTCAGCACCATGTACAAAGCCCCACCGTTATTGACAGTGGGCAGCATCCGGGAGGAGACAGTGAGTCTTTGATGGGGAAGAAGGGCTAATGAGCATTCTTAAATAAGCCTCGAGTGCTACAAGGGAATGACTCACAGGCATCCTTTTTCTCTCTACTTTTTGAAGCTCTTTTCTGCTAAATAGATAGTTTAGAGAGGGACTTAAGACCACAGCTGGGTTCTTTACACGAGCATTCCAAGGCTGCTCTGCTTTTGTCACAGCTGCATTCCCTGAATGGCAATAATAACGGCCTCTCCCACCTCGCTAGAGGAGCATTTGGCCCAAAAGCCTGTCCCGGGCCATTACTGTCTCTGCCCGCAGTCTGCACTGCCTGGCTGGGGAGGGACTGGAGGCATCCCACATGACCACTGGGCTTGTTTGTCATGTGTGCCGTCCCGCACCTGTCCAGCCAAGTGCAAGCATCATTCCTCACCATGACTCAGCACCAAGTTTTTTTGCTAAAAGGTGCAAATTAAATCCTCCTTCTTCCTCAAGGGCAGCTTCCACCGTTGCAACAGAGACTTGCCCTCATAACGTCTGTCTTCGAACGCCCTGCAGCTGAGACAAGAGCCTCTCCCGTTTATGGACCCAGGGGTCTCTTTAGGATCCCTCAGCACAGATACAATCGCAGGAGCAACCACAGCTCAAAACGCACAAGCGCCCGAATGAAAAAGGCTGCAGACACCATACCTGAAACCTGCACTACTTTCTGTGCTGCAATGCTGTTCTCATACCTGCTGAAAACGTGGCTGGCTCAAGACATGGCCCCTTCAGCTCAGTGAATGCACTGTGGGCAAGCAGGCAAAGGCTGATGAAGCAGGACAGCAGCCAGCAACACATCCAATAGCTTTCCAGGTGGATTCTCCCCACTTTTCTCAAGTTCATTGCTGGGAGTGTTTCTCTGCCTCAAAAACCAAACGACCTCCTGACAGCTGTGAGCCCCTGACACTCAGCACATGCTGCCTTTCTCAGCACCACATCATGAGAACCTCGTTCAAAACATCAGAGCTGAACAATTAACGCTGCTCAAATGTGCCACAGGGTGTTAATTCAAAAATGAAGCACTACATGAAACTCAGTGTGAGCCTGAGCAGAAAAAATGCAAATGACACTTGCTTATAATTAGCTAGTTTTCAGGATCTCTGGGACAAGGAGCAACAGCAAGGAGGGGCAGAGGCCACTGGTTACATCCCCACAGAAGAAACAGTAACAAAAAATCCTGATTTGTTCCCAAAGAATTGGAGAGATAAGCACTACTCTAGCAGTGCAGGACTTCACACACACTGCTCGCCTCACGCACCTCAGGGGGCAGGGAAAGCAGGCTCAAATCCATCCTGCAGCATTAAGGGAGCATCCCAAGATGAGCCAGATGGCTTTACTCAGACACATGTCCAAAAGGCAACAGATTCCTTGTTAGGCAGGAATCTACAACACCACAAAGACAATCTTAAGACCAAGAAGAGGGAGATCCCCCTGGATCTGTTTCTGGAATCTGTGGAGAAAGGCACTGCTGGGTCAGTACCGTCTCCATCACAAATGGGAAGTTCAAAATCTCCTGTGCTCCAAGATCCACATGTTCCATAAGTAACACAGGATGCACAAACCCCATAAAATATTCAGGAAGAAACATGAGATGCTAATGAAAGGCAGCAAAACAAACACACCAGCAGCCAGGATCGAGCAGTTCGCTCTGTAGTGCCCAGCAACGCCTCTCCAAGGGCTTTAATTTCACAGAAGCTTCAAGCACTGGCAAGCAAGCCTGTAACCCCGAGCACCAAGGCTGCCCGGTCTAGTGAAAACGTTGGGTGCTGTGCCACAGAGGCAGAGACCCAAACTGTGTCCCCAGGTGCAGATGAAGCCTGTGGTTCCCCAGCCCATGTCCTGCAGCTCTTGGGCTGTCAGTCACATTTTATGAAGACAGCAGTGTGTGTCTATCAGAGAGCAAAGACAGACCTACAGACCTTGCTGAGGAGCAGACTGCCTGTACCTACGCCGGGGTCCAGCCCAGGAGGTATGGGGTCAGCTGAAGCCCCTTCAGCACTTGAGGAGTGTGCAACATCCTGACTCGGGTGGCTTCTCTGCTGTTTACTATGGGCTGAGCCCACACCACGGCTCTTTTCTCAGTGGAGAATCTAATTACAGAATCATTGCATCTCAGACTGTGTTGGGTTGGCAGGGACCTTTAAAACAATCCAGTCCCACCTTTGCAGTGACAGGGACATCTTCACTATATCAGGCCACCCAGAGCCCCATCAAGCCTTACCCTGAATGTCTCCAGGGATGGGGCCTCCACAACCTCTCTGGGCATCCTGTGCCAGTGACCCACCACCCTCAGAGTGAAGAACTTTTTCCTAATATCCAACCTAAATCTTCCCTTTTCTAGTTTAAACCCAAGGTGCTTTCTTACAGGCACCTTTCAGGGACTATAAGGCTGCTATAAGGTCTCTCTGGAGCCTCCAGGCTGAACAACTCAACTATGTCAGCCTGGCTTCACAGGAGAGGTGCTCCAGCTCTCAGATCATCCTCATGGCCTCCTATGGACAAACTCCAACTGGTCCATGTCCTCTTGTGCTGAGTGCTCCAGAGCTAGACACAGAACTCCAGGTAGAGGTCTCACCAGAGCAGAGGGGCAGAATTGGTGGCTCATGTCCAGCTTCTCATCCACCATCATCCCCAAGTCCTTTTCCTCATGGCTGCTTTGCAGCACATCATCTCCTAACTCGTATGGATAATGGGGATTGTCCTGACTCCAGTGCAGGATCCTGCACTTGGCTTTGTTGAACCCCGTGAGGTTCCCCTGGGCCCAATTCTCCAGCCTGTTCAGGTCCCTCTGGATAGCATCCTATCCCTCTAGCACGTTAACCTCACCACCCAACTTGGTGTCATCAACAAACTTGCTGAATTACTCATCTCCAGACTCAGCTGCCTATCGCAGAAATCAGAAGCATCCTTCTGGCAACACTGGGAAGTGACAGATTGGCAAAGGGGTCAGACGAGGCTCCTTTCCACAGGAGGAATAAGCCGCCCTCCCCACCCCTGCTAAGGCATTTCAAGGGGCAGAAAGCAAAGCCGAAAGTCATTTCACATTACCCTTGCTGCAGCAACATGCTCTGGGAACTCCGGTGCCGAACCACAGGTGACAGCAAGAAGGCTAAAAGAGATAGAGGGAGAAAGGATTAAAAATAAGCTGCAACTGCTGGGCTTCTAGTCCCTGGTGAAGTGTCATTGCAGCAAGGCTGAAGTGTCATGGCACTGGTTGGCTTCGTGGTTCCGTTTTTCCACCTGCCAAAGCTTTGTCACGACCAGCAAAGATAGAGGGGTAAGCACAACAAGACACACACCATGAGAAGGCACCCACCGGTTGTGCACAGCATTGCAAAGAGCACAAGAAACATCTCCCACTGCACAGACCCTTATTTTAAGCGATGCTCCCAGCTAGACACAGGAATTTAATACGGATAAACTTGGTGCATCCCACGAACAACATGGCTGAAAGGTGGAGGGGATGGCCAAGCAGCGGAGGAATGTAGTGCACTCTCATAACTCTGAGCATAACCAATGCTGCTTGAAGACTCCTTTCTAGCTCTGTGAGTCCCCCCAAAAGGAGAGGGGAGCCACTGCACATCTACTTGGTGACTCTCAGCTCATTCTACTAAGCCTTACAAGGTTTCCACCCAGAAAAATGGGAGGGAAGGCACGGAACATTGCCGATGTAGCTCCCAAGCTGACACCATGATGTTAAGTGAAACACAGGGAACCAGAAGAGCAGGACAGGTTCAGCAGATCCAGATTTACCACTCCCGCCTCTGGGATTTCACCATCTCAGACGCACCTCTTCCAAGCAAGAGGAGTGGAGGGGCTATGCAGCAAAATAAGTAACAGCAGTGGGATACAGCAATTCGGAAAATCTATTTGCACTTTCCAGAGCTATATATGCACTGGTTAGCCTGTTATTAGAACAGCGAGGCTGCAATACCGGTCTGATGCACGAGTGGTCTCCTGCCACTGAAATTACACTTTAGGGTAGCTCCAGCCTCTTTCAAATTAATTAGCTGCTAAGTAGCTGAGAGACGACTGCCTAGAAACGCACCGGCGAAACACACCTCAGGAAACATACCTCAGCGATAACCACACGCTTTCCGGAACAATTCGCTAGCTAAAAGACCGGCCATGTGCAGCTTCTGTGTGGGCACGTCATCCTTCCTACCACCCAGCCAGGCAGGGCCTCCACCAGGTACTGGGAAGAACCTCTTCAAACCACCCTCCAGAACCTCACCCGCCGAGGCTCACCGAGGCCACACCACTGGGCCCAGAGAGCAAAGACAAACGTGCAGGCAGGGCCACCGATCCCCCAGCCCCGCCAGCTCCGGCAGGCTGATGGGGGGCCCGCCGCGCTCTCCAGCTCCCAGCTCTCCTCTCCATTAATGGCTCTTCTCCCCTGCCTTCTGCTGGCTCCAAGGCTGAACCGGCCCCGGGCCGCTCCGCCCAGCCCTGCGGCCGCTTCCCCCTCCCCTCCCCTTCCAGGAGAGCTCCGCGGCGCGGATAAACCAGGCTCGGGAGCCGGACGGGCTGGAGCACCTGCCCGGCGCGGGGAGGCTGGGAGGGCTCCCTGGGCCCGCGGAGGGGCCGAGCCAGGCCGGTTACACTGGAAACTCGACTCGACTCGACTCGACTCGGCCCGACCCGGCACGTCCTGGCGCGTCCCACCTGCTACCCGCCGCCTGGCCGCCGCCATTGCGGTGCTGCCTGTGCTGTGACTCGGAAGCGGAAGGCAGCCTGGGCCGCGGGCGGGCGGGGCGATGGCGGCAGAGGCGGCGGAGCGGCAGCTGGAGCTGCTGCGGGAGGAGCGGGAGGCTGAGCTCACCGAGAGCAGGTACCGAGCTGGCTGCGTCAGGCAGCCCCGTCGGCTTGTTCCTACGGGGCCCCTGTCACCCGCAGCGGCCCCACGGGCCTGCTGGTCCCACCCAGGGCCTGTGGAACCCGGAGCTGGGCACAGCACTCGGCCTTGCTGTGCCTCCGGAGCCCCGCTGGCTCACGCCGGTATAACCGGCACGCCCCAAGAGGAGCCCCCCGCTGAGTCACCCCGGTCGGTGACTCAGCCGCTGGGGCTTGCTGTCACCTGAAGGACCCAAGCCACGCCGCCGGACTCCCCTTCTCCCCGCCAGGCTCCAGGGGGTGCTGGAACCTGCAGCCCCCCCAGCTCTGCTCTCCAGCCCTGAGACTGGAGCCGAAACCAAATCCCAGTGGACTCAGGACGAGTCAAGGTGCCAGGGAGAGCAGGGGCATCACCGGGTCCCCCCATTGTGTGGGGCCATTTCAGGGCTGCAGGCACCCCCACTTCTGGTGCCAGCCCCAAGGACGGAGGGTGTCAGGAGGCAGGACAGGGTCATCCCACAGCTGCCAGAAGCTCCCCGGCACTCCCTACAGACCGACCTGCAGGAAGCAGGACGAACTGGGGGACCCAGAAGAATAAACCTGAGGTATTTTTCTTTTTTGTTTTGATCTGTATGGTCTTCACCCCCTGACAACTGAGACCGTGGAGCACAAAGAGCTGCTATGGCAGGCCGGCCCCACAGGACAGCATTCTGCAAAGCCGTGCCTGCCTTTTGTGCCACACTCACTTGTAGCCTGCAAGCCTGCCAGCACCCACTCCCCTTCCCCGTGCAGCTATCTGCAGAAGTTAGCATGACATCGAGGAAAAAACAGTAAATCTTCCCTTTTAGTGCTTATATGTGATAGGAGAAAATTCCAGTTATTCTCTGAGGGAGCAGGTCCTTCCTTTTCACACCCAGACAGGAGAGAAGAGATGTTAGCTCTGCTCCACGGTCTGTGGGTGTTGCCCTGTTTCTCAAGGTAAGCAGGTGGGATCTAGTTACATCACTGCAAATCAATCATGTAAGCCAACACTCCAACAAGCTGATACGTCTTTTGCCACCATCCTTCCCCTTCTCTTCCATCTCCTCCCCTTGTCTCTTGTGGTTTTGTCATCTGACGTTTTGAATCTCAGCTTCAGTCCAGCAAATGGGTTTTGTGTGTGCTTCCCAGGGCATGGCAGGAAAGCGTCTCCCTGAAGGAACTGCAGCGGAGAGGCATCTGCTTGCTAAAGCTTCAAGCTGCCAACCAGAGAACGGGCCTCTACGGACGGCTGCTCGTGACGTTTCAGCCAAGAAAATATGATTCAGACACTGAGCTGCCCTATAACAGTTTGGGGCCCGGTAAGTGATGTTCTTGTTGGTGTGAAGCAGGTGAAGTGAGCACCTTCCTAACATAATATTTGTAAAGACTGAGAAATTAATGCAGAAGAAGAAGGGAGAAAATATTATGGCTACAGGATGGATGTAGAGCCTCTCTTTATGGACATGTATGTTGCACCAGGATGTAGTGCTGGTGATCAAAGAGCTGGCTTTCCTCCTCTTGAATCCATGAAAGCAAAGCCTCAGTCTCTTGTCATTAAAGATTTCCTGGTATTCCTTGTACAAGCCAAAGTGTTTGTGCTTACGTCTTGCAGGTAAGGAACTTTTGTCACACTTGCATTGTGAAATTGAAAGTGGATTCTCTTTTCCTTCCTGAGCTGCTGTATTTCTGCCCTTCCCTGTATTATTTTTGGTGAGGAAAAGGTGAAGTATGTACCGTTATTAGTTGACACACCTGAATTTCTGTGGGAATAAAGACACCAGAGAAATGCAGCCTCACCCCACACCAGCTAGTGCCCTCTGCCAGCACTTTCATAGAAACACAACCAGGGGTGTCAGAGCTGAACTGTTACCTCTGTTGCTGGTACCTGAGGAGGGTGAGGATGCTGCCTGCCATGCTGTGATGTGAGTCTACCCCTCAGAGAACTTGGGTTTGACTCTGAAGCGGTTCCAAACAAGTTGTCCCTCTCTTTTACCCATGCAGAGACCCTTCTCTTTTCCTTACGCAGTGAGGGTTTTGCCTTGAGCTCTCCAAAACCGGTCCGTGGGAGAGGAACTGGCTGCACCACATAATTTGTTGGGTTAGTTTAGTAATGCTCTTGGTTTCATTTGCTACATCATTGAGCTTGCTAAGCATCAGGGAACCAGACCATTTTGGACCCTGCTCACACGGCAGCGCTATTTCAGAGTGTGTTGGAGGGCAGTTTGTTGATGCATTCTCTGTCCCTCTGAGCTGCTGACCTTTGAAATTAAAATGATTCGTTATGGATTGGGGTCTCAGCCTTGAGAGCATCTGCTGGTGGCTCTTCAAAAAGAAATGACATTGCCGTAGCAGTAAGTTATTCCTGGAACACCAGGATTTTGATGTAAGAGCTGAAGGACCTTAGGGAGGAGAACTTCTCATAGTTTGTGAAAGCAAAATTTAATCCGCAGTGAATGTGAGCCCCAGCTGAGCCACCTATTGTCATGAAGACTCCTTGGCTATTATTAAAAGGCAAAATGGATGTTAAATGGTTTGAGAGTTCAGAGAAGTCAGGTTCTCCCAAGGGCTGTGTGAAAGCACTTTTTGAGCGGCCCTGGCTACAGGGGAGCGGCACTGCTCTCCACCCCGAGGTTGTTCTCCCTCCTGCCATGTGCTCTATCAGCTAAGAGAGGGATATTCTCCTTTGTTTATGGGCTTGACACAAGTTTTGACCTCAGCAGGAAACACGATGCTAGAGCTGTGGTTGGTGTAGGTGGTCGTGCTGTCTGCACGGGACCGTGCCTGGTCTCCCCAGAAGAACTTCTCTTCCAAATGGTTGCCCCACTTCACACTCTCTTCAAACTTGTCTTGGCAGGGGACATCGTGGGCCTTTACGATTCAGCTGGCCAGGGTGATCCGCTCTCCACTGGCATTGTCACACGTGTCACCTCCAAAGCAGTGACTGTTGCCTTTGAGGAGTCTCAAGATGGCATGCTGAGCTTGGACCGGGAGAGCTCTTACCGCCTGCTGAAGCTAGCTAATGACATCAACTACAAAAGGCTGAAAAAGTAAGGGCCACTGAGTTGCAGTTCACCGATGGTCACTGCTCAGGAGTGCAAAAGCACCTTAGACATTGCCAAATTCATTCTGGAAAGGCTCTTTTGAGTCCGATCTCAGTTTAGATCACTTGGCTTCCTTTCTCTTTCTGTGTCTTATCCCTCTGTGTGAGTGACCAGCTGGAGTGAATGGAGCTCTGCCTGGGAATGGGCAAGGAGCCACAGAGAGCTTACGGGTCAGGATTAAAGGGACGACAGGAGACACATATTGTAGGGGTCTGCCACCCAAGTAGACAAAGCCCTTGATAAGCAGATGGAGGCTGGAAGTGAGGGCCAGTAGCCTGGGGGAAGTAGAGAAACTCTGAGCAGCCAGGGACCGGATTAGGAAAGGTAAAGCCCCAATAGAGTTAAATCTAGCCAGGGATGTCACAGGCAATAAGAAAAGCTTCTCTGGGTACGTCAGAAAGAAAAGGAAGATGAGGTAGGCCCCCTCCAGAAGGGAATGTGAGACCTGGTTACTCAGGATATGGAGAAAGCTGAGGTACTCAGCAACTTTTTGCCTCAGTCTTCAACAGCCAGTGCTCCAGCCACGCAGCCTGAGCCTCAGAAGGCCAAGGCAGGACAAGGAGAATAAAGAACTGCCCACTGTGGGAGAAGATCAAGTTCGAGACTGTCTAAGAAACATAAAGGTGCACAGGGCAGGGAGGGCCAGGCTCGGGAGAATGGCCTTCAGCTGTAGGAGGGCAGCTGGAGAGGAGCTGGGAGGCAGAAATCCTTCCTGGGGAGGGGGTAGGCCCTGGCACAGGGTGCCCAGAGGAGCTGAGGCTGCCCCTGGATCTCTGGCAGGGCTCAGGGCCAGGTTGGATGGGGCTTTCGGCACCCTGGGTTGGGGGGGTATCCCTGCCCGTGGCTGGGGGAGGCACTAGGGCGGTCTGGAGGCCCTTCCCAGCCAAATCAGTTTGGGATTTACTCTTGTAGCCGCCCCACTTAGGGGAGGTACCCACCCCTTTGATGTGCCCTTCTTTTTTCTCTTTACTGCTGAGGGAACCCATACTGAGAGCACTGTGTTGGATACATTATGCTTCCATGTCACAGCAACCTAAATTTATCTCCTGGCTGGCTGGTCCAGCTCTTCCTCTCCCACCCCTCAACCCCATGCTGAGCTACATGTTTTGATCGTGTGTTGCATCACCTCTGGTACTCACTGGATTCTGTGTAAAACCTTTTCCATCCCAGCAGGAGAAGCAAGGAGCTCGTTGCTGAATTAATGTGCCAGAAAGGCTCATCACAGTGTCTGACTCTATCAAACTGGAGCACTAGTAGGAAGTGGAAGTCTGGGCAGCATGAGGGGCGTGGTGAGGGCAGGGGTATGCAGTGGTGAGGTAGGATTAGTCTGTTGTGCTGTGCCGTTTTTCAGCTTTGGAAGACTTGAACCTGTGCCCACAATCTCATCACTGCCCCAGGGTGTGCAGGGACCTCTGAAGGAATTCATGCTGTGCACCTGACCTGGCTGTTTTCTTCTCTGACAGAGCTCTGCAAGCGCTAAAGCAGCATCACAGAGGTCCGGCCTCTGATCTGATCAATGTCCTCTTCTTTTCTTCTGATCCACGTGCATTCAGCGAGACAAGTAAGGATGCTTCTTTGTAATACTTCTTACCAGACTGATGGCAGATGCTGGATTGCTCTTTAAAGAGAAATTTTCTCACCTTTGGGGTCAGATCTGTCACATGTGACAGAGGCAAAGAGCCAAGCCCTGAGCAACACCTGTGCTGCCATTGCTCCTCCGTCAGTCAGAGTCCCACCTTGGGGACTGACCAGCCAAGGGGTGCTCCTGGTCTCTCAGGTCAGGACTTGCTCTTTAAAATGACCCATGGGAACACAGGTAACTGACCTTTGGGAAAGTGTTGTCCAAACACATGACTTGCTTTGCTGCAGGAAAGACCCAAGCCCCGAATATGAGCAGTAAGTGATGTTGCAACTGGCAGCACTGAATATTTCCTTTTGATGCTGGTGTATGGGTCACCAGACACTCTTTGCTCATGGAAAGGCCCTTCTCATCACTGAGAGAGAGGCTGTGCAGCAAGCTAGTGCTTGCTTTTCCCAGAATGTACCAGGTAAAGCTGAATTCTGGCATGAAACAGACAGGATTTGTGTTGGGGGAAAATTGTACACATTTATGAGTTTCAAACTCATATTCAATTCAGTTGAGTTTGAGGCATTTATTTGCTTCCTGCCCCAACCCCATCCATAAACTTCAAAGATCAGAAGCTGCCAGTGTTGCTTCTATACTGAAAATCCAGTAACTCTGCCTTTGTGGGAGT
Organism: Zapornia atra; assembly: GCA_013400835.1. Taxonomy (NCBI): domain Eukaryota; kingdom Metazoa; phylum Chordata; class Aves; order Gruiformes; family Rallidae; genus Zapornia; species Zapornia atra. Next base: position 38,083 of record VZTU01008634.1, read on the forward strand.
TAAGTAACTGTGGAACTACTGCAGTTTAAAGCAGCATAGGAACACTTGTATTTTTATTTTTACATTCTTCTGATTGTGTTCAGTCAAGGTGGAGATGTGCAGACTGCTTTAGTTTCATATAAGTAGAATTCCCCTTTATTTGGATCTTTTCTGATGTGAGTCTTTGGGGAAAAAAATGAAAGATGAAATTACACGGCTTACCCCTTCAGAGAAACCGTGGGGAAACCAGAGTCTCTGATCAGCAGCCTGTCCAAGTGCTGATGGATATTATCCCTTGGCAGAAGGGAAACATCATCTGAACTGCGAACTAAGAAATTAAGGTGAAGGGTTGGGTAAGGTGCCTAGCAGGGTGGGGCGGGCAGTCTGTACCTACTAAGCCCTGTAGAGGGCTCTGTCTCATCTCACTGCTGAGCAGCACGCCATGGGGCGACACCATCCATCCCTGCCTGGTTCCTTGCCAGCTGGGGCTCTGCTCCATTTCCTCCCGCCGCAGCTCGGCACACTCTGTGCCGAGTGCTTTGCTCCCTGTAGTGGCCTGTCTGCCATGCTTTGCCTCTTTCCTGTGCCCTCCTGTTCCTCATCACTGTACCTTCAGGCCAGGATTCTGCTACGGTATACCAAGGATAAGGAGTCAGTGCTAGTCAGAGTCATATGGCTGCAGTTCTAAGTACCAAGCTTAGTCCAAGTCAAACCTCTTAGCCTCTTGCCTACCTTGGTGTAGTCAGGTTTTTAATAGTAGATAAAATAAGGAAAATTTTAATGAGCTAACTTTCTTAGCAGCTTCAACTCTGCTTTTCCCCTCGTTATAGCAGAACTGCCTCTCATGAAGAAAAATGCCTTTCCACCGAATTGCTCAGGTGTGCCAGACTAAGCAGAGAGATGAATTCTACATCTCCCCAGCGCTGAGAATGTTGATCCATAGAAACATTCAGGCACCACAGGCAGGGGAGATGCAATATGAGAAGGCAGCATATCACCTGGGAACAGCACTGGCAGAACAGAAAGCCCTTCCATTTACCTTCTCAACATATAACTTCTTCTCCTAACTGGAAAGATGTTACACCAGCCAGGAATTAAACAACAGCAGCTAACTTTAAATGGTGCTGCAAGGTGCCTTGAACTGCCAGCCTCCACAAGGTGGAGGGGAGGGCACTCAGCAGCTGGCTGGATAAATCCTGTCTCATGGGTATATGACGGGACATGCAGTTCCCCAGCTGTCCCACACACCTTAGGACACAGAGATGTACAGGAACTCACAGACACTTGGGCTGTCTGCAAAAGGCAGCAAGCATTTCCCAGGCACATCTCCCAACATGTAAGGACGGAAAAACCTTACAGTACTTCAGAGTGCTGCTCCTTCCAGGACCTGGCATCTTTTAGCCTGGTTCTGAGGGAGATGTTTTTCTGTATCTGCCTCATCCCACCCACTACCCAGTTTCAAACCAACCCCTCAGGGGTCTGAGTTAAGCATTGTACATCTCAAAGCTGGATATCTAGACACATGTGTACATTAATGCCCTCCTAGGATGCAAGACAAGCCAGAAGCCCAGAAAGCCAGGCTAGGAGTGAGACAAACAGAGAAAGAGCTAGTGCTGGCACTTGTGCACGGAGAGAGGAGGAAAGCCTGGAGCAGATGACATCCATACCTAGAGGGAGAGCATTTGCCACTTTTTTTCTGTACAAAGTGTGGGGAAAAACCAAATTAGAATGAAATCAAGAAGGAAAAGGGTCAGTGGAAATCGTAAGGACCAGCTTTATGCCTGGATGTTCATGGATGTTCTCCCAAGGGCAAAATAGGCTCCAGCAAGTGATGTGTGCAGAAACAGAATCCCAAACAGTATTTTTAAAGGATGGGGAACAAATTAGAAGCCTTGTTTTGCACTCAGGGGAGTTTTGGGGGGTTCAGGTGAGTGCTGATACCACTGCATTTTCCTAAAGCATGCAGGGGCTTACTACCAAATTGGTTAGAAACTGCTCAGCAGGTTCAAGTGTTACAGGGATACAAACTGAAAGGACCACAGGTAGACCCTAAGGAGAAAGTGGGGTGGTAGTTACCTGGGCTGCAGTGTGCAACATGGAGCTGAGGCGCAGATCGCTCACCAGTTCCACCAACAGACGAGAGACATGATGGTTCTGTCTGGCAGCAAAACCAGCAGGGTTTCGATGCTATTCTCTGCTGCACGGGTGCTTTCTGCTGGCGGCTCTCTCCCAGCATGGAGCCTTGTAACCTAGAGGGAAAAGTGTATGGGCTTTTTTCCCCTAGAAAGGCTGCTTGTATGGGCTCTCTGCAGGGCGTCCCCAAATAGAGCTGAGTAGCCTCTTGGCCTGTCTGGTAAATAGCTTTTAGTTATTTATTGTTTGCTGTGATGCATCGTGAGCTTCTCCTGAGTGGAGTGCAGCTGCCTGGGTTACCTTGGGAGAGAGCCGGCTGCCATGCTGTGCCTGGAGGAGCCGTGTTAAAGTCCGTGTTGTCCCAGGAGGGGCCTGGATCCAGTTGGCAGCTGATAAGGGTGAGGAGTCTGATAAGGCCAATAGAAGCATGGTTTTAAAGTGGTTAGTGGCTGCCTGTGTCCCACCAGCACACGAAAACTCAGTCAGTGTGTGCCAAAGGGTAACAGTGACAAAACCAGTTCAACACCCTTTTACCCAACTCGCGATGACGGGCAGAGTTGCTGCTGCTGCAGTACTTTGCACACAGCCATTTCCCACAGTGTCAGGAAAATCCTGCTCAGTGCTCAGGGCCTGAATCCCTCCCAGTAGTAACACGTACAGCCATCATTCCAGACGGAACAGTGTCCTGGAGCTCTCCTTCTGAGCTGCTGGGATGGAACATAGGTTGAGGCACTGCCTGTAGCACCACACAAAGGCCAGGTCCTGTCAAAACACAAGCACAGCTCAGAATGAACGTCCTTGGCATGGCACGGGAACACTAGATAGGCTACAGGAAGAATAATCTATGGAGATGTCAAAAGGAGCATACAAAGGTGTAGATGGGATCTGCAGCTACAAGTGAGATTCAGGATATTTCTGACCCTTACCTTGCTGCCTCCAGAAAGTTCCAAGTGGGAGGATGAGCCTTCTAAAAGGCAAACCCCGAACTGCAGAGGATTCCTCAACTCTTGGAAGCAGACCCCAGCCACCCATCCATCAGCAATGCTGCACTTGGCTCTTCTTGCACCTGTGCTCACAGCCCAGAAGCACTCAGAGCTTCCACAGCAGAAATCCCCTAGCAGGAACCCTTCCCAGCTCTCGGCAGGTCCACAGGGATCCCCCATGCCTGTATGCCTCGGTGGGTGTACAGAGGCTCTGCTTGCCAGCAGAGGCCAGCACTGCCCCGCTTGCTGGGTGGATGTGTTCTCTTCTTTCAGAAATATGGTTACACCTTACTTAGGCACAATCCTGTGAGATCACCAAGAGCTTCCAGCTCTCTCCTCTAGTCCTGGTCTAGAAAATGCGAGGGGGTGTTAATCTCTCTGCCCGGGCACTGGCTGGCTCGTGGGGTCATGTGGAGCACAGAAGGTATGTCTTATATCTAATGATGCCTATTGCTCAAAAAAGACATTTGGAAAGCAAAAGGAAGACAGAAAAAAGCCCAGTTCAAAGGCAGGGGTGTTCCCAGTAAGGCCCGCCCAGCAGGCTGAGCCCTAGGACAGCACTGAGGATTTCTGGCAAAAGTTCCTCAACACAAGCAACAAGTCACTTAAACACTCCTTGCCCCTCTGCCTCTCGTTCTCATCCTCAAAGAGGCATTGAGGAGGCTCTTGAGATCTCTGGGGAAAATGTAGTAACGTGGACAACTCAGTTGCCAAATGCTTCATACGGAGAGCTGGGAAGGTTCCTTGCTTCAGCTGAATTGCCCACAAGGGTTCTGTCCAGCAGCGTTGGGCTGCAGTTGGTTGTACTGTAGAGGAACTGGCCACGGGGTCCAGCTTGCTCTTGGTGCACATACACACTGATGGTGAGGAATATACTTTGGAAGCAAGAGGCCTCCCAGTGCTAGAGAACCAGTGCTCTTCCAGGAGAGGGACTGTTCCCTCTTGTACATGGTGCAGACCCCCCTTTCCTGGCCACGAGTATCATCCTCCAATTCTTCACCTGAACTGCTGGTCCAGTGCAGAAGAGCATCTCGGTTACTGGAAATGTTGTTGGAGGACCAACCTCAATGGCCAAGGTGATTTATTACCTCTTTTTACAGCACTGCATTCCTAAATCAAGTAGTGCAACAGAACCTGAATTACCTGACCAGCAGGAAGACCCATCCCTGCCGTGCTCAAGGATGCAGATTGATGTTCCTCCTCTTCCTTGGGGGCTGAGATGGCCAGCCTTGGGCAGAGCAGGAAGCAGCAGCACAGAGCTGCTGACACAGGGCTAGAGCTGGGTGAAGGGACATCTTCTGGGAGCACCCGTGCAAGTTCTAGAACTGCCTGTAAGGAGCTCTTGAGCTAGCCCTGCCACCTGGGCGAGCTGCATTTCTGCAAGGGAGCCACGTAAAGCCCAGCTGGTGGCTGGAGCTGGCTTTACAGGAGACAGTGTCCCTCCTCCTCACCACCAGTGTGCCCAGCCCAGCCAGGCACATTTCCCAGCCTGCCCACACAGTGACATTTGGCAGTGTGCAATTAAAAGGGAAGGGGGTGTGCATGTGTTTGGAGAAGCCTGTTTCTGATCTCATTCCTTGAGCAAGGAAATATCAATGACTCCCAGGTCCCGGCTGTTCCTCATTGTGGGAAATGCCTCTCAGTTTTTAAGCTGTTCTCTCCTTTCCCCAGCCCATGGGACACTTCCTAGCCTTCTCTTAGTCATTAGCACGCTAACTCAAAGATGCTGTGTAAAGCACGAGGCAGGTTAACAGGGGAAAGCACCAGTAGTGCCATTTCTCTGCTCCTCACCAAGCGTCATTCAACAGATACCATTTAACCTGTGCACCCCATTTAGCTGTGCTGCTTCCAGGTCAGTGCTAGAGATTACCTGGGAGTCACATGGAACTCAACCTACCCTAAATGAGAAGAAACTTTAGTGCTTCTAATCAAGCCCTTAATACAAAGGTAGAGATAAACCACATGATGCCCAGTAAGGAACAATGCCCAGAGATTTGTCTTATGTAAGCTTTCATGGGAGCATTATTTTTAGTAAACCTCAGTGTAATGAGTCATCATCTCTGCTGTAATTAACTTCCATAAGAAACAAGAAGATTAGCAGCAGAATTATGAGAGATGAGAATAAATACAGGTTTAAATTGGATAAATCCAGGAGGTAAAGAGCAGCTTGTGAAAATTTGGTCTTCAGCAGTGAAACCAATTCTCTTGTAGTGCAATTTGCATATTCCTCTCCCCTTTCTGATCATTAAAGCCCAAAGTCATTTTAGCTTTAATCATTTATATTGCCAGTTCGTATCTTTTCTCTGCCAGGCTCTTCGGTCCTTGATGAGCACTACAGAGCTGCTCTTTCCTGCCCACAGATGCTGTAGGATTTTCTGCTGCTTTTTTTTGCTAGTGCCAGGTTGGGTTTGTTAACTGCAATGGGGGTGATTTGTTTGCAAAATCAGCTGCTTTCTCCCCCCTTTTTATTAGGGGTTTACAAAGTATGCTGACTGGCTTTCAAAATAAGCCCAGAGCTCCCTCCACACCCAGGGGATCTGGGTTTGATGCTAGAGCAGGTAAATGCCTCTTTAAATGCTGACAAGTTGGGTTCACGGCTGAATGCTTGTTCCTTCCACACAACAGTGGGGTAGGAGAGGGAAGGGGGAGGACACAGCTGCAGGGTGGGCAGCTGGTTCATTTTGAAAACATAATGAGCCTGCCTTTACCAGTCCAGGCTCTTAGCCACTGTGGAGGTACACAGTGTACCTTCCTCCCCAGGTATGTTGTTCTCATTATCAGATGGACTTGGACCAACTAATGAGAGCTTCTTTGTATTTATGGATTTGTGCTTCTCAGCAAGCGCCCACATTAGGCCTGACCAAGTGACTCTCTGCTGTCTTCCCAGAGCCTCTCAAGCTTTACAACGACTCGCTGGATGCTTCACAGAGGGAAGCTGTCTCCTTCTCACTGGTGCAGAGGGAGCTTGCCATTGTCCATGGACCGCCCGGCACAGGGAAGACCACAACTCTAGTAGAGATCATCTTGCAAGCTGTACAGCAAGGTCTGAAAGTGAGTGCCAGTGGCAGGACTGGAGTGACAGTAATCACCTTGGCTTATTTTGCAAACTCATTGGGCTTCAGGGCAGCTGGAACAGATCCAGCAGCAGCTGTGCAGCGCAGCAGTGTCTGGCTTGCCTTACCAGGGAGCTTCTCCAGCCAGCTGAAGTTTGGTACTAGTAGAAGCTTCAAAGCCCAGATTTGGTATTTATTAAATACCTTGCCCTAATGCTTCAGAGCAAGGCAAGAATTGCCTTTGGCATCTGGAGGTAGTGGAGGTGTTGGTAGTTTCTTCCCAACAGATGGGTGTTTGTCTTCCTTTCTCTGCTGAGCATCTTCATGCTTGCACACTGTTGCTACAGTGTTGTGCTGTCCTCAGCAGTAACAGGTGCTTGGTTCCTCCCTGTGCAGGTCCTGTGCTGTGCCCCTTCCAACATTGCAGTGGATAACCTGGTGGAAAGGCTGGCTGGCTGCAAAGCCCGCATCCTGCGGCTCGGACACCCCGCTCGCCTGCTGGAGCCCATCCAGCAGCATTCCTTGGACGCCGTCTTGTCCCGTGGCGACAATGCCCAGATAGTGGCAGACATCAGGAAGGACATCGACCAGGCCTTTGTATGTGTCCCTGCCACGTGCCCCGTATGAGTTACCCAAACACCAGCTCTCTAGATTAGTAGTACCTGATCTAACCCAGCAAACCACTCTGGCTCCAAAGCTGAGGGATAGCGCTGACACTTCTTGCATGCTCTTAGAAGACAGGCAGGTGCTCTGGGTTGCCCCAGGATCAGCAGGTAGAGGCAGGTCACAGTGACTGGTCCTGACACAAGCTACAGGCAGTGTGCAGCCAGCCTATACCCTGGTTGAACCTCATATTTGTGGGTCCAGGGTGCTGTGAGCCCTCAGTGATAGTCCCAGACTGGATCTTTACTTACGTACAGGCAGGGGTGAAATATCGGTGGCATGAACAAAAGTAGGACATGTGTGTGGCCTGGGCTGATCCTGCTTACTCTGACTGGGAGACATTTAGCCTGGCCTCAGAGGAAAGGAACCAGGGTACAGGCCTGTAGGCTTTAGAGCCCAGAAAGGCTTCCAGGCTGAGGATGTATCTCAGAGAGCCTCTCCCAGGGGCTATCTGAGTCCCCTTAGTGACCTCCCAAGAGTGCACGTCGTCATCTGCTGCAGGAGCTGAGGACAAAATTCCTCCTAACCAAATGTCTCATTGGGGTGGCAGAATCAGTCACTATTGCTGCATAGGGGATGCTGCAGTGCCCTGCTCTCCAAATTATCTAGCTGATGTTGTTGATGCTGTCCTCTTCACCAGACAGCAAGAGAAATGCTCACATTAATTCACTTCCTAGAGAGATGTCTGGCTGTCCTGACACTCCCTCCCACTCTCAGCCACCCCAAGTAGAAAGCAGAGTACATGACAAAAATGCATCCTTAATTTCTTCTGCCACAACCTAATTTCCTTCAACTTCCTTTACAAAGTAGCTCTTTTACTTGAGATTATAGGTTTCAATACTAACTAGATTTCTCCCTCCCCCTTTTGGTGGCAGCATTGTCCAAGAGCCTTTCTGCAGCTGTATCCAGCTCAGGAAAGATCCCCTCTGGATTAGAGAGGCATCAGGGCACTGCCAGACCCCTGCACATGTGCAGCATCACAGGAAGCTGCAGCCACTGCTATGGCTTCCCCTGATGGGGGCACACATCGCCCAGCGTTGGTTGCCAAGAGGTTAGGGAAGACATTTGGCACACAAGTTGTTCTTGCACATGATGGAAGGGAAGGAGAGGGTTCCTGTGGGCTGGGTAACATCCTTCTAACCAAGTTCACAAAGGGGATGCTCTTGCATGCTGGGATGGAGGCCAGGCTGTAGCCACAGCTCTACACTGTCTTTTTTACTTCTAATTTAATTTTGCTTCTCCCACTACTGGTTAATTTTCCCTTTCCTCTCCTTGGGAGGCACCTTGAAAGGTGAGAGGAAGTTTGATTTCACTGTTGGTTTTCCATAGCAGAAGGGAAGTTAAGAGAAAGCAGAGCTTCAGAACTAAGGTCTCTGTTTGCTTCCTCCCTCAAGGAAAGGGTATAGAGCAACAGAAGGCAGGAACTGGCCACCAAGGCTCGTTCTGCCCTGCTATGTCAAACAGAAACCCAAGAGCTAACATACTGGTGCAGCTCAGCCTGCGTAGCAATGATCTGAGCTGCCCTGATCAGGTCTATTGCCAAATATGCTCCTGAGCATCACTTCCCCTCGCTGTGCTGCAGAGAGCTCATTTCTGAGGTCCTGGCCCATCTTGCCCTCAGCCTGCCCCACTTTCTCCTCTGCACTGTCCCCTTCTTGGCCCGGTGATGGTTTCTTCCTTAGTTCACTCTGCATCCTGACTCCTCTCACACCTTTTCTTCATCACTCCCCCTACCCACAGCAAAGCTAGTAACACACATGAAAACCCACACTCCATTTGCACATTTTCCACCACTGGTATCTCCTTCCCTCACCTGTTCAGACTTCAGGCGTTCCAGGACAGCAGCCTCGGCATGCTCTCTGCACCAACAGGGGCACAGCAGGAAAGAGAGCCTTGGTCCAGCAACACAGAGCAGGATCAGCCAGCAGTCCAGAGCACTAAACAGGTCCAGAGCAAGGATGATAAGGCAGCCACCCCAGGGAGGAAGCCCAACCCAGAACACAAAGCCCAAGGAAATGGTAAGGTCTGGCCTTAAGTGCAGCTCCCAGACCAATGAGTGTGTAGGTGGGACCCAGATGAGGTAGGCCAGGGCAGTTGGAGCCTGCTGGCATCCCAGAGCTCTAACCAGGAGCTGGTGGACCCAGCTCACAGTGTGCCAGGTGCTGTCCTTGGGGCTGTTATCTCTGGACTGGGCTCTGCTCCCTCTGCTGCTCTCAGAGCCAGTCTGATGTTTGGTGCTTAATGTCACCAGCCAACACCAGAGAGCAGTTGCTGTTATTAGTTTATAACCAGATCTTTTTTTTTGGAGAACAGACATTAAACAGGGTCTCAGTGGCACCATCAGTTTTGCTTGCTGATCTCCCTCTGTTTCTTGGAGAGGAGGTGGATGCTAATCTTTTTTGTTCCTTCAGCTCAGTGAATCTCAGGATCCATGCCGGCCCTTTAGATCAAGTAAAGGAAAAGAAGGGTGCACGATGATGGTATCTGCCTGGGATCCTTCCCCTGTAATTTATGAGCCCATCAGCCAAGTTTGACTACACTTGACAGATGAGTAGGGGTCTCACAGGTAGTAAATACCTACAGGTTTAACCACAACAGCCGGCTGAGCAGAGGAGCGAGACATGTGAATGTCTTTCCATGGGGAAAGGCTGCAGTATGGGCTGAACCGGTGGACACTGGAGAATCCACCCGTAGAGAGGCTGGTTATGGGAACCATTAGGTCTTACTGGTTTGGTTGCTTATTAAAGGTTCTTTCTGCAGTTTTTTCAGCTTTCTCAAGTCATCAGCCTTGCTTCCGAGGAAACAGTCCAAATTCCCATCTCAAGGTGACTTGCAGTGAGTGATAGTATGGTCATCTCATAGCTGCTGGTCTGTAGCTGGGGAAGTGCTAGCAACCAGTGGTGGTGATTTGAGGTTTTAGGTATATTTAATAGGGATTGCGAAAAAAAGCCATGAGCCTGTCAAGTTACTGCTTGGAATCATTTGCAGCAATTCAGGGATGTCTCTTTAAAAATGCAAAGCTGCTGCTTTGGTTGGACATAGCATGGTCAACTTGGGGAACCTCCTCTGCTTCAAGGTCACGTGGAGCCAGAGGGTCCCTGCTCCCCCTGAGCAACGTAGCAGAATGAGATAGGAAGTCCGGGTTCCTAACCCAGCGGAGGCACAAGACCTTCCTCCCACCAAGTGCAGAAACACTGCGCTGCCATTCAGCAAGACCTGGACAGGCTGGAAAGCTGGGCAGGGAGAAACCAGATGAGATTCAACAAAAGCAAGTGTAGAGTCTTGCATCTGGGAAGGAATAACTGCTTGTATCAGTACAGGCTGGGGGATGACCTGCTGGAGAGGAGCTCTGTGGAGAAGGACCTGAGGGTCCCAGTGCATGACAGGTTGGCCATGAGCCAGCAGTGTGCCCTGGTAGCTAAGAGAGCCAATGGGATCCTGGGGTGCATCAGGAGAAGTGTGGCCAGCAGGTCTAAGGAGGTGATCCTCCCCCTCTACTTTGCCTTGGTCAGGCCCCACCTGGAGTATTGTGTCCAGTTCTGGGCTCCCTGGTATAAAAAAGACAGGGACCTCCTGGAGAGAGTCCAGAGAAGAGCTACGAAGATGATTAAGGGCCTGGAGCATCTCCCCTATGAGGAAAGGCTGGGTGAGCTGGGACTGTTCCGCGTGGAGAAAAGAAGACTAAGGGGGAATCTTATTAATGTCTATAAATATCTTAAGTATGGGATGCAGGGGGAAATGGCCAGCCACTTTTCAGTGGTCTGTGGAAACAGGACAAGGGGCAATGGCTGCAAACTGGAGAATAGGAAGTTCCGCACCAAGATGCGGAAGAACTTTTTCACAGTGAGGGTGACTAGAGCACTGGAATAGGCTGCCCAGGGAGGTGGTGGAGTCTCCATCTCTGGAGATATTCAAGACCCATCTGGACACCTGTCTATGCAATATGAGCTAGGGAGCCTGCTTTGGCAGGGGGGTTGGACCCGATGATCTCTTGAGGTCCTTTCCAACCCCTGTGATTCTATGATTCTAATCACTGTTGTATGTTAGTCCTTGCTCTGTGCCCAGATGCTTTGACTGGTGTGTGCTCTCATCCATGGGATGGACTGAAGCCTCTGACCTCCCTACTGGTCTTTGGGGTGTCGGGAAAGCACGGGGAGAGCAGGAAGGGCTGACCAGAGGGTTTGCAGACAGGAAGTTCCTCTTCAACACTTCATGCTTGCATTTCAAGACTATGAAAACGTGCAGCCAGAGGAGTTTAGGCATAGATCAGCTAAGTCTGAGGAGGGAATTGCTCTCTGGATCCCAAGTGTTGGCTGGTGTTCCCTGCTGCTCCTGCACAGTCTGATGGGCAGCCATATGCTCATTTTGCTGCTTCATGATCAGAGCCTGGGGTTTTATTGATAACAGATCAGCTCTTGCATAGACAGAAACACTCTTTATGCTTCAAGCAACACTGGTTGGGAAAAAGGCATGATGAGACATTGTGTGACAGTGAACATAGAGAAGCCCTGCTGTATCTAGGTTCTCTATATTATCAGAGAAGCTGAGCGTATCCCCAGGACCAAAACGAGCTTGTTCCATCTTGATTTTTCTATTTTATAGGCAAAAACAAGAAAGGCTCAGGACAAGGGAGTGCGGAGCCATTTTCTCAGTGAGATTAAGGCACTGAGGAAGGAGCTGAAGGAACGAGAAGAAAGTGCCATGGCTGCAGCCCTTACCAATGCCAGCGTTATCCTTGCTACAAACACAGGTGCGAGATCCTCTTTTTCTTTGCATTGTTTTACCACACTGGGCAGGCCTCACATAAGCCTCGTGCCCTGCAGGGCAGCATCCTGCCAGGACAGGCAGGAGGCTTGGTCTTTGTGGTGGTTCAGCCCCAAACAGCAGCTGAGCACCACACACCACTTACTCCCAGAGGAGAAGGAGACAGGGCCTCATTTACTGACAAAAGCACCGTGAAAGTAGAACAGTAACAGCCAATTACACTCACACCCAGTACCTTACCAATCTGATGATTACAGAGCACTCCACCACACAAGGACCAACCCAACACCCCAGCCACACTCAGATTACTCTGGAGACACCCAAACCAGTGACCCTCCCCAGCTAGCCCCTTTAATGGTGGAGTGATGTCAGGTGGTGTGGAAAACACCCGGCGCTAACTCAGCTCACCTGTGATGACTACTTGGGGAGTTTGACTCTGGCCTGGCCAGAACCAGGACAGTCTTCCTGCTCCAAGATCCTGGGAACTCAGTCAAGTTTGCTGCAAGGTCTTGAAGTCCTCCACAGTGGGATTCTCCCTGCTCAGCTTACGCTCTGGCTCAGGAGGTTGTTGTTTACCAAGGAGTGTGGGTCTGACAGGGCCTTTGGTGGGAGCCAGCCTGGCCCATCCTTGTTATTTGTGAGGAGGTACTGAACTTTCAGTGAGTAAATAGGTGCTCTCAGAGGTGTGCAATCTGCTTATTGATTTCGTCACATGGAGTTGCTTTCCAACTTGGATAATTTCCGTGACTGAGGGGATACAGCACACGTTTCCATAGCCTGATCTCTGGCTGTATTTGGTTAGCTCTGTTAGTTGCCCGAGTGATGTCAGCAGCTGGGGATTTAGAGAACAGATCCAGGAACTGGTCAGGCAGCGTGTGCAGGCACATCCATGTCTACAGGTAGAACAGTAATGCCCTTCTGATCGAAGGTGGAGACTGGTGCTTAAAGATTAACATGTGCTCGAGTGCCTTTCCGGATGAGATGGATAATACTACAGGGCCCGCCTATCATGTTCTGATTTGGCTGCCCAGGGAGTATTTGCGTGAGGGAAGCAGTAATTTCAAGTCATAAAAAGAAACCTCTTGGAGCATTCACAAGGTACCAGTGCAAAGATTAAAGGAAAGAGAAATTCTTCCGGTGCATTACTTGCTGGAGATTGCCCCCTCACTTCTTTTAGCATTGCCTGAAAAATCAGGGTGGGGTTTCCTTTTGTCCATAAAGCTGGTATTTTGTGCTGAACCTTGCGTTGATCCAATGTGATTTTCTCCCACAACTCAGGGGCTCTGCAGCCTGTGTGGAGGACGGTGTGATTCTGCTTCAGTGAAAGGTGGTGGACAAACAAGGGGTGGATTTTGTGTTTTTCCCAGTTAGGCAGTCTCAGTGTTTGGCTGAAACCACATAGTTTGATGGGAATTATTACTTATGCAAGCCGAACTGCTCTGTTGCTAGGTTCAGCAGAGAGAGAATTTAATCCTGGCAACACACAGAGACACCAGTAACCTTTAGTTAATGGGAGTTCGATAAACTCAAGTTGAGCTATGAGGCGGTAAGGGAGGAAAGCCATCCGCACTGCTACCTGCTATGTTGGTATCTTTTTTGGACAGAAATGGCAAAATTGCCAAAGTCAGGTTGAAGCCATGTGCCCCTCGTTACCAGAGCTGATTCATATAGGCTGGAAAAATTTCTGGAGAAAAACGTGGTTTCTTGGTTGACAGACTGTAACATGTGAACGGAAGCAAAGCTGCAGAGGCAGCAAGATTTACACAGCGGCAAAGCAAACCCCCCCCGAGCATTGCTGCTTGCAGGGCTGCACTGCAATCACGCAGGAGCTTTTGAAAAACATCTCTGTGAACACCACAAATAGAGATCTCCTTGCCTGACATGCTGGCTTCTTAATCCTCCTCTCCTCCTTTTGCATCCCTTTTTCTGATGCCTCTGAGATTCACAGCTCTGATCAGTGTGTGGATCCAGGTGGATTCCTGTCTTGATAGTAGCAGGGCCTGCATAAGGGTTTCTTGGCTGATGTTACAAATGGACATCAGATGGGAAAATTAGCCCTCATTACGGCTGTCCGATTAGACTCTCCCATACTTTTCCTTCTCCTGCTGCCATGAGAAAGGAGAGAGCAGCACAGCTGGGTCAGTAGGCAAAGGAGTCTGGGCCACAACTGATCCCTCTCAGGGTGTCCCTCGGTGGATCAGGCAAAGCAAATCTCACACCCATCATCCACAGATTCACAGAATTGTAGGAGTTGGAAGGGACCTCCAGAGATCATTGGGTCCAACCCCCTGCCAAAGCAGGTCCCTAGGACAGTTCGCACAGGTTGACGTCCAGACGGGGCTTGAATATCTCCAGAGAAGGAGACTCCACACAGCCCCGGGCAGCCTATTCCAGTACTCTGTCACCCTCACTGGGAAGAAGTTCTTCCGTATATTGGTGTGGAACTTCCTGTGCTCCAGCTTGAGGCTTTGTCCTGTCCTCACAGACCACTGAGAAGAGGTTGGCCATTTCCTCCCATGTCCCACACTTGAGATATTTATAACCATCAGATCCCATCTCAGTCTTCTTTTCTCCAGGCTGAACACCCCCAGTTCATTCAGCCTTTCCTCATAAAGTCTTTTCCAGTTTGGTTGGTGAGAGGTTTTGTTTGCGTTTCGGGGCAGAAGGGAAGTGGGTGTTCATTAGCGCTCTTGCTCTGCTTGTGCTCTGTGTGAAGTATTCGAGCATATTGTTCTGTTTGTCATCAGGGTTGCACTGTAGTTTTCAAAGATGCTTGGAAGCTTTTAGGCCTGGATACCAGAGCAAAAAACCAACAAACAGAAATTGGCAAAACCAAATCTGATGTGTACGTATAAAGCTGTAAGTGTTGAGCATGGTCTGTAGAGCTGACTTTCTAAATCTCTGCAGACAAGTGTTACTTTACCTGCCTCCCTCAGTCGCGGTTAAAAGAACTCACTCTTCTGTGCTTCCCTGCTAAGCTGCGCACTTCTGCTTTGATTAGGTGCCTCCTCCGATGGCCCGCTGAAGCTGCTTCCTGAAAACCACTTTGATCTGGTGGTGATAGACGAGTGTGCTCAGGCCCTGGAAGCCAGCTGCTGGATACCTCTGCTGAAGGCTCCCAAGTGCATCCTGGCCGGGGATCACAAGCAGCTTCCCCCCACCATCATCTCTCACAAGTAAGGAGCAGTTTGCAGTCCCGGGGCCTTCTGCTGTTTATGCAGCTAAGTGCCCTGCATGCCTCAAGTGTCGAGACATTTCATTAACGCGGGTGATTTATTGGTGTCCCCCATGAGCTGGGTTTGCTCACACTGCCAGAGCTGCGTCAGACCTGTTTTACCAATAGCCACTGCTTAGAGTTTACGGCGGCTCAGTCTGAGCAAGCTTGCTCCTTGCATGAGGACATGGCAGGTGGTTATTTTACTGGTTGCTGACTGAGCCATGTGTGTAGCGAAGTGTGTGTAGCCAGCATGGCGCTGGAGTCGCCTTCTGTGCTGCTGGGCGACCTGCTGTGGGGCTTGCAGGGGTTTGAGTTTGCAGGCAGGGAGAGCCGTGTGCGAGGCAGCCTCAGCCCTGCTCTGGAGTTGCTGGGAATTCTCAAAGGCACGCGCACCTTGCCTGCAAAGTTCTTGTCTGTGCAGGAGCAGAGACATGGCCTGGGCTTTGTAAATGAAGAGTGCAGGTAGAAGTCAGATCTTCTGGCTCTTCAACCTTAGCAGGTCACCAGTTGCGCAGGGAAGTCAGGTGTTAGCTCAGCTCCCATCTCTGGTGGGGTAATCGCTTTTGGACAAGAAGCGTTAGGATGTTTAAACCTGTGTCATTCTGTACCCTTCCTAAAGATCAGTAGATTAAAAATAAAGCAGAGCAGCAGGGATGTGTGTCTGAATCAATAGTGTTAACAGATTCATATCTTGGCCTGCCTTACTGGTCAATTATGAACCAAAAAACTTGCTGCATTAAAGAAAATTATTCCTCAAGGCACCACAACATAAGTGCTGGTCAGACAAGGCACCAGTCAGCAGAGCCCAGCCTCCCAGAGGGATAACTGCCTTTCAGAAGATAAAGTTCAGGGAGCCAAGCTGACTTCAGCATACTTGGAAGGATTAGGGGCTGTGCTTTCAAATGCAGCCGCTTTCCAGGCAGGTCTCTGTGGGTTAAAAACACAGATGCTTCTGCCTGTGCCAACCCATCTCTTAAGTTCCCCGAGGAACTCTCAGAACCTATTAGCTAACATGAAGCAAATCTGTCAAATTGTGGAAGTCTGGGACATCTTCAGCTCCATAAAAACAGGTAATGGAGTAAGACGTGAGTTTGATCCTGTGCACAGGGAAAAGCCAGCACATGAGCTCAGCCAGAGAAGCCACACAGAAGGAAACCAGAGGAACCAGCTCTCTGTATTTATTATTGAAGTCTGCTAGCGAAGCACTGGAAAACTGCAGCTTGTGGCCCCTTGTACTAGGCATGGTGTATCTAATGAGGGACAGTCCCTGCTGTGGGGTGAGTGAAGAGCATGAAGGGGCAGGAAGGATTACTCTCCCCATTTCACCCCACATCATACAGGGAACCTGGGGTCGCTGAGCAGGATGTCTTGAACCCCAGCCTGGTGTTTGCATGGCAAGTCATCTTTCCTGTCTTTCTCCTCACTTCTAAAGGCTGACATCTCGTTAAGAAAAATGACTCAAAACTGGGTCTTTTCAAACTTTGCCCCTTGCTCAGGTGGCCAAGTATTGGAAGGCTGAGCATGCAGGAGAATGAGTTGAAAATCAAAATCAAGCTTTTTGAGCTATTTTCGGATCTGCCTTTCATTAGCAGCCCCACAGGGTTAACTGCAGATGGACACACTGGTAGTCGCTGGTTGCACACACAGAAGTTAGAGGGGGTTCTCATTGGGCAGGCACTGATCTGCAGTCTTCCCAGGTACCAGCATGTCCCTCAGCTCTACTGGCTTGTAGAGCAGAGGGCCCTCCGGCAGACCTCTTGAATAAGCAGCAGGGTTGAGGAGCATGGTGCAGAGTATTCATCCTATAACAACAACCTGGGACAAGATGTGTTATCCTGGTAGAGAGCAAAACTGCCTGATGCTGAAAGAGAAGAGTTTCTTTCAGGCTGTTGTTTAGTGAAACCCCCAGCCAGTGTGCAATGGAGATGTGCACTGAGCTCCAGCTGGAGCCTCCTAATGAAAACAACTTTCCATCAGTTAGAACAGCTTATTTTGAGAAATCAAATTACTGTTCAGATAAACGCTGTAAAAAAAGTATTAGCTTTTTTTTCCTTACAGATCTGAACTCTGGCCTTGTTTTTAATTGCTGCCCAAGTAAAAGCACTTGCTTTATCGAACAAGGCATCTAACAGAGCTTCCCTCTTTACAGCACCATCCCCCTGCATGATGCGAATACAGCAGATGCTGGGAAGCTCTGCTTTGTGCTTTTCACAGTCCCTCATGCTGCGAGATGCAACACAAAGGCAGGTTCCTTCAACCTGCATCTTGTTAGGTATTTCCAGGGATGGAATGAAGGCACTGAATCTCCTGCTGGCTCCTCTGTGGTTAATGGAAAACATAAAGCTATTTCCAGGGATGATTCATGCAGAAGACTCGAACCCTTCTACCCACTTTCCCCTTCTCCATTGATGACAGCAGACCTGAAGTGGGTGGACTCCTATTTTGGGGGCCTCAGTGAAGGCTCTAAAGTTAGCTGGGATGATCTGTGCTGACAGAAGGGTCGTCTGTTACTACTGTATGTGAAGTCAGTCCTGCTTCAGCAGGAAGCCTCTGTTAAATGGGAATACTTTGGTCCTTTGCAGGAGCCATACTGTGAGTGTGATCAGACAGCTAGGCTTCCCCACAGCTCCTGTTCAGCTTGGGGAGCCTCCAGGCCCAGGCTGGTGGGACTCCCTTCTTGGCATCTGTCTGTTCCTCCAGGGATTCAGTGTGTCTCAGTTACTACTATCAGGGTTTTTCCCCTTAAGGCTAAGGGAGCTTTGCTGGTGAGGCTGAGGGATGATGCTCTTTCTTGCTTTTTGACATACCTGAGTTCTCTCAAGGTGCAGAGGGCTTTTGCACAGGTACCATACGGGACCCATTCACCTTCTGCTTGTTTCTGGGTGTGTTCCTTCTGAAAGACCTCACAGTGATGAGAAATGCCTGCTCCAAAGCCCACAGGCATCAGCTTTAAGCTTCCTGCTGGGTTTTGGCCTGTTCCAGGGGGCATCTCAATGCCAGGACACTTTCTGCTGTCTGACTGGAGCATTTCTTTCCCCTGTTTTCATTTTAGTCCTCATTCCATCCTTTTCTGACATCCAGATTCATCTTTCTCCACATCACGAATTTGATTTATTAGTTTGGTTTTGCACTCTTCAAATACTTGTCAGACTCTCCACTGATTTCTTAGGCAAGGGCAGGAATATTTCACCGTCTTGTTTGTTAGCAGTCAGGCTGGTCCTTTCCACCATCGCAAATCCACATGCTCATCCTCCATGCTCAGTAGTTTGCTGATGCCATGTCCAAATGGATTTGCTTTTGCTCCCCACAGGTGGGAAGAACAAGCTGCCCTCCGCCATTGTATTTGCAAGGATTAAAAAAATTCACAGTATCAGGAGGAAGGGGGAGATCTCTGTGGCCACAGACTGTCAGTGCCCTCTCAGTTTGAGCCTGGAAGGAAGAAAGCCAATTCCTGACAACTGGAATGAGCTCCTCAGCCCTGCATCCTGCCCTTCCCCTCACCAAAAGCCAGGCCACTTCTGAGGGACTGCTGTTTCACCCATGCTTTGCTTTTCTCCCATGTTGTCAGTTTGCAGGACCCCTGTACACACAGCTTTGGGTTTTGATAGGAGGTTGGGAAGGTGTCTTCCCCCAGAGGTTGTCAAGCCCAGGGAAGCAGTGTTGTCTCCATCCCTGCAAGATGTAAAAGCCGTGCAGACATGGCGCTTCAGGACATGGGTTAGTGGTGGGCTTGTCCATGCTGGGGTAACGGTGGGACTTAGTGACCTTAAGGGTCCTTTCCAACCTAACAAGCTCTGTGATTCTGCCTCTGTGCTGTGGTGGTAGCAGTGCTGGAGCCGGAGAGCTGTTGCCTTCATGGCCAAGGCAGTGCAGATCCTGCTCAGCAGCACAATGTGTGCCACAGCTGGAAACCCCTGTGGTGTAAAGCACAATAGCCTTATTGCAACCCTGCTGACCTTCACCTGGCCTCTGTGGCTGGGTGTGTTGTTCAGCGCTCAGTAACATTACCACAGCCTTGGAAAAAGCAGTGCTGTCTCCCAAGTCCCGTGGTGGTAGCCGTTCAGAGTTTATGACCCATTTTCTCCCCGTGTGCTGCATTCTGTGATTTAAGCAAGAAGGAGGGCTAATGAGACTTGACTTCTCGGAAAGATCTACCCTCAATTTTCTCTTCTGCAGCTTTAATGACTTTGCAGTCTCTGGTTATATTTACCTAACGCCCTGTTGTTACCGTGACAGGGCTGGCCAGCGCAGCAAACAAGGCGCTTGCTGTGGTGCCGTGTAGCAACGTAATGCTTCCCACAGCAGTAATTGGATGCTTGCTGTGCCCCTTAGCCTTGACAGAAATAATGTTCTTGAGCTGTTTTCTATCATCACTGCGTCCCCACTGTGCTCGTTCATTGTGTTCTGGTAACGACCAGATCCCCTCACCAGGAGCTACTGAAATGCTCAAAACCCAAAACTGAAGCGCAGCCATTCTTGTCCTTCCTCCTCAGACAGTCCTGTTAGGTGATGCTTCCAACAGACCCTTTCTGTGTGGCAAGGAAAAAGCAATTAGGCACCTGAAAGGCTTATTTCATTAGAAGCTCTATTAATTTGTATCACAGATACAAGCACGGGACCTTTGTCAGAAGTGATGGAGAATTGGTCTTCTTAATGGCTAATAAAGCAATAAGCACTGAAGTGCATTAGTCTGAGGTGAGCAGCCAAGGAGTAATGAGGTAATGCTTGAGCAGCAAGTGTCTCGATAAAACATTAGCAAGGTCTGGCTGTGTTGACACCAAGCATTTCAACATGGGGGTCGTGCTCCAAGACTAATGCATTAGGTGGTTGTGATGCTGTTGCTGAGCTTGCAATAATGTGAGCGTAATGTTGCACTGACAGATGCCATATCGAAAGCTCGTCATGAGCAGCATGACTAATGATGTTGGTGGGATGAGCTTGCAGGTTAGGAGGCTTCTGTTCCAGAGCTGTTTCCCCAGGCAGAGTTTTGGGCATCCCTGCTCATGGTTCTCCAGCCGTGCTGAGCAGAGCTGGATCTGCAAAGTGGCTGCTGCAGGCAGGGGCAGCCAATATCACCTGCATCTCTTGTGTTACAGAGGGAACACCCCAGGGTACTTCCCTACAGCAAAGAGAAGCAGGCATCTCTCCACCCTGATGTGTTCAAGGTGGTCTAATCTCCATGTGAGGCAGAAGTTTGTCCCTGAGGGTTTTCACACTGTTGGGGAACCTGCAGCCTTCTGCTCCCTTTCCACTGGTACCCAAGTGAAGCAGAGTGGGAAGACCAGGGAGTTAACGCCATCCCAGCAGAGCCACACAAGGGTGCTCAGCAAGGTCCAGAGCAGATATTGGGGATGCTCCAATGGCATTGCAACTGAACCTCACTAGCACTGATCCACACCGCCCAACTCCAGCTGCAGCACTGCTGGGGCTGTGTGTGTAGTGTGGTGCTGGTTGATTCTTTGGTCCAAAGAGGGTTACACAGTGGGTCGTTGCTTCAGAGCAGACATCCAGACTCCACTCCTGACTTGCTTTTCCCATGCAGGGCTGCTGCCAAGGGCCTTTCACTCAGCCTGATGGAGCGTCTCACCGAGAGGTACGGGGACAAGGTTGTGAAGATGCTGACGGTGCAGTACCGGATGCACCAGGCCATCATGCAGTGGGCTTCCTCGGAGATGTACAGTGGCCAGCTCACTGCTCACCCATCAGTAGCCCAGCATTTGCTCAAGTAAGTGACTTGCTCTTCATTGGTATATGAGCAGAGATGTCTTCTACATCCCACCACACGCAGAGCTTGTCCCTCCCCTGCAGTGGGGCTTTCTATTGCTCCTGGACCTGGGATTGCATTTCTGTTTCATCTGTTACTTCAGCAAGGAAACATTAGTTGCGGGGAGGGTTGTCCTTTTTCCTGTGTAACAAGAAGCCATGCAGAGTTACCTTCTTTCTCCTCTTCGGCATGGTAAGACGTGGAATAAAATCCCCTTGCACCTGGTGAGAACACATGGGCCTGATGCAGCAGGCATACCCCAAGCCAAGTTTCTCTTATCTTGGCTTTCCTGAAGTCAGAACAGATGCCAGGCTTTCAGTGTGCTCCTGTGTGCCACGTGATTATGAGGGCCAGCCCGTGTCCAGTCTTTGGTCCCAACACTGACTTCAGAAAGATCAGAAAACAAGAATCCCTTTCCAGCTTGGGTAGTTTCACTGCCAGGACAGAACCAAGGCAGGTCTGATGGGATCGGATCCATTCCTCATCTGCAGCTGTTTCCCCTTTTTTTTGGGTAATTTAAGGGAAGTGAGCAGTGTTTCATTTCCATCGCGCTCCGGGACAGGCAGTTGTTTGCCAAAACATGCTGTGACTGTCAATAATTGCAGCTTTTTTAAATTGCAGTCAGTGCGATTCTGGGCAGTGGATGGGAAAACATTCATTCTCTCTGTTGGACTTGGAGAAGCATAAAAAAAAAAAATCACAGTGCTTCTCTGCATGGTGCTCTTGTATTTTTAGAAATACTTGGGTTTAAATGCAAATATTTAGGAGTCAAAAAAGTGTTCGTTCCTTTAGAAGGTCTCCATTTCATCATAGGTCCAGCTTTGCACAGAACAAGCTGGAGATGCCATTTTATCCTACTTGTTTTAAAATTATCTGACTTGTGAACAGAGAGAGCGATACTACCTGGGTGGGAAGAGCAAGCTGCATGTCCGAGCCAGCCCCAGCACCCTCACCAACATCCAGCAGCCAGCATAGGGTCAGCATGCTCAGTGTTGAGGCTTCAGGGCTGTCAGGGCTTCAGCTCAGCTTGCAGCAGCGAAGCTGTGCTGACCTTGGGCTTGGGTTAAACATGTTTGTACGTACGGATATGATGCTATGGAGGAGTGGGGTGGGTTCTGTCGGAAGGCAAGGCTGGATCCTCAGGGCTGGGAGGAGCTCAGCTGAGATGGATAAGACTTACTCAGCGATGTTTTAGCCACATGAATCTAATTCCTTTACGAATGCCTCTTGATTGTTCTGGTTCTTTTCTTCCTTTTTAAATTTGCAAATTAAAAATAACAACTAGTGAAGAACCCCAGGCAAAATGCTTTGAAACTGTTAAAATAAGAAATCCATCAAAAAGTTGAGCTTA
The DNA here is from genome assembly GCA_013400835.1 of Zapornia atra. NCBI lineage: Eukaryota > Metazoa > Chordata > Aves > Gruiformes > Rallidae > Zapornia > Zapornia atra. The sequence continues at coordinate 59,990 of VZTU01008634.1, forward strand.
GGTCCCTTTGTTCCCCTGGTGAGCTGGTTTCTTTTTATAGCTGGTGAAGGAAGGATTGTTTTTCTTCCAGTCCACAGTGCAGCTTGGCCCCCCGCTCAGCGCCTTCTCCTGTAGACGCTGGTGTCCAACCCCGTAACTGAATCTGCCAGTCCCCAGCCCTCCTGACACACCACACAAGCACAGCCGTCCTCCGTCTAGGCACTGGACTGTGTGAAGCTTCTGTGCCTCTAGAGAAGAGACAGTAATGCAGGGGCTTGACAGTGGACTGGGATCAGCTTGTGTATAGGTTGCGAGTACAAATTCCTTCATTAATTTTCTGGTTCATTCGTTCCTTTCTGAGCATCCCCTGTCTTTGGTTGGCTTCGGCCAAATGATTTGCTTAACTCTTTACCTGAGGAAGAAGTAAGTTTTACTCTCTGAGGACTGCAGGACAAGATCTCTTACAGGAGAAGCAGCCCAGGGAAGTGGTCAGCTAGTGAGTACCCACAGGAGTTACCTGCTCATATTGGTGAGCAGCCAGAGCCTGGGCTGCAACTGCAGCAACAGCACTTGACAAATACCTGGTCTGCAGCGGTTCCTTACCTCCCCTTCCTAAGGGCTGGTGGCAGATGGGTGAGAAACCTGAAGGTTCCTGGAGCACAGTGCGAGGAGGGGGATCGCATCTCTGCTGAAAGCCTTCCGCAGTCTTCCTTTGATCTGGCTGGAGTGATCTGGACCACAGCCCCCACCACACCTCTGACACTGGCAAAGCCAGCCCGCACGACTCTACCCCAGCCTTTACAGTGGCCTTGGTGAAGCGTGAAGAATCATGTCCCAGTCTCAAGATGTATGGTTGGGAGGAGGGCCAGGCACAAACACCTAGTGCTGCAGCTTGTGGCAGGGAGTTTCTGGGGTTGCTGACCATGTAACGCCTCATACGTGGGGGCTTTCTCCAGGACCACTCACCCCAGGGTACAGCCCCCACCCATTCCCACCACAGCCTTTCCTTGAACACCATTGTCAGCAAAAGTCTCATCTCCATTACCTGAAGCATGAGATTGGTCCTTAGAAAACGTGCAGGTCTGCTTCAAATGACTTCACATTTCTGTACCGACTTGTTCTGACACCAAAGGCCCTCTGGACCACTTGGTCTGTGGTCTGTTAGAGTTCTGCAGCACCATCTTTTCTCTAAAAAAGGAAACTTTAGTTTGCTGCGGTATCTTTTCAGGGGCAGAGTATTTCCAAGGGAGCAAGATCTTCTCTCAAGATCTCCTTTCTTTCTGAAAAGGGTAACAAAGCACATCAGAAACTCTCACGCATCTCCAGAGTAAGTCAAGGAGGCTGCAAGCTATGTTTTTACATTCAAAATGTGACTCAGTGCATGAGAATATGGTTTGAAAATCACCAGCTGTTTCTGCTGTCAGTTTTTATCCAAGTAAAGTGTCAGGTGTCCCTTCCCTTGGCACATCTTTTTGGGCTAACACCCCCTCACTGATGGGGAATATGGGGGAACATCCCCCCTCACTCCCAGCAGTGGGAAAGCTGGAAGATCCTCGGAAGCCAGACTGAATTCTCCTTCTCTCACCTGAAAGATTCACATAGACAATCACTCCTCTGAAGCACATTCCTGGGGTTGAGCTTTTTCCTAGGGCTGAGAGATGCTGCAAGGACTTTCTGTGGCCACTGTGAGTTGTCTACATGGAGAACCTGGCTTCTTCTCCACGTCTTTGGTCTGCAGAGACATGGACAGTGCTAGAACGGTGAGCAGGACTGGTGTAAAGGAGATGGGAAGCCTGTTAGCCTCAGTCTTACAGAGAGAGGGAGAGGTAAACCCGCAGTACCCTCCTCAGAGGAGGGACTGAGGGAGGCCCCATTCCAGAGGGGATGATGGAAAATAGAGTTGGTTGCTAGACCCTGTGGTCCATGGAGCCTCAGGAGACAAATGAGTTTCAGTCAAGGGAGAAGACCTTTTTTGTCAATGGAGTGAGTAATGTCCAGAGTCCTGGGAAGTAAGGCTAGTCAGTGCCATCAGAGGATCTGCTGCGAAGTGCTGGGTGTCCAAGCTGGGGGCTCATCTTGCACTGGAAACTGCCTTTACCCCCACTCCCCTGCCTGTTGTTTGGAAGTAATCCTCCTTTATGATGGTTTGGTCTGCCTGGTTTGTTTGCAGGCTCTCTGGAGTCACTGATCTCTGTCATGCTCTCGTGGTTTAACCCCACCTGGCATCGAAACCCCACACAGCTGCCACTTCGTCCCCCCAGGTGGGATGACGGAGGGAGAATCCAACGGGTAGAAGTGAGGAAACTCTGGGGTTGTGTTGCAGACAGTTGTATAGGTAAAGCGCAAGCTGCGCACACAAGGAATTCATCCCCACTCCCCACCCAGGCTCATCCCAGGACAGCAGGCTCCATCCTGTCTACGGAGACTTGGCAGACAAACACCATCGCTCCCAGTGTCCCCTCATTCCTTCCTTTTCTCCCAGCAGTATGTGCTGAGCAGGCACCACATAGTCTGGGATGTCCCTTTGATCAGGGGGAGTCAGCTGTTCCAGCCATGTCCGCCCCTCACAACTCTCTGTGCACCCCCAGCTATTTGCAAATGGGGTGGGATGAGGAGCAGAAAGGCCTCTGCTCTGGGTAGGCACTGCTCAGCAGGACCAAAAACATTCCTGTGGTATCAGCACTTTTTCTGGCACAAGCCCAACCCTCAGCCCTGCAGCAGCTACTCGGAAGCAAATTAACTCTCCCACAGCCAGACCCAGCACAGCTGTACAGTAACACCTTGTGTCTCAGAGCAATCCTGCCATTTCCAGGCTTTCCCTTCCTGCCTTCCATCGCCCAGCCTCTTCCTAGCCTGTGAATTCAGCTAGCAACTTCCTTGCTTGTTAAAGTATGATTTATTCATTTATTTTCTTTTAAATGCAGCAGCTTCAGATGTAGAAATTATGCGAAATCCCCATTTCTCTGTGGTTCCTTGTGCTGCACTTTCTTCTCTTGCCCAACAGCACTGCTGTCAAATCTCTGTGATACTTCAGGCACTCCTCCCTCTCGACACTGTGAAAACCAGAAAGCAGCTGCCACATCTCCCTAGGTCTGCATATCTTTCCTGTTTGAAGCCCTTTAAACGAGACATTTGACACCCTCATGCTGTGCCCTTGCCTTGCAGTGCCTGGGTATTGCTACCAGCGTAGTGAGAACATTCTCAGCTCCGCTAGCTGCTCCCTCTGAGATTATCCAGGGCCCCAAACTCTTCAGAAGCAATACCTGGCTTCATTTTCTCTCTGTCCTTGCAGTGTTGTTGGGAGGAATGAGCCACATCACAACCACTCATCTGTGCAGTGTCATTTCAGTGCTGCTAACTGGCCCTTTCCCATATACTTTGTGCAGGGACCTGCCGGGCGTCACCTCTACAGAAGAGACCACAATTCCCTTGCTGCTCATAGACACTGCTGGCTGTGGCCTGTTTGAGCTGGAAGTAGAAGATGAACAGTCCAAGGGGAATCCAGGTACCGTTGTTCAGAAAATTTTATTGGCCAGAACTGATGGTCTGAGGTCCTCAGGCTGCCGCAGGCTTCATCACCACACTGGCTGAGCCACATCCCAGAGACATCCCCTCCAGAGCAGGTAGTGGGGCTGGGGGAGGTGGGGTCCCCAGGGAGCCTTGTCTGCTTGAGAGATCATTTCTTCTGTAAATCCTCAAGCCCAAAGGACTCCAAGCCAGAGTGGGGCGGCCTCAGGGCCATGATGACAGCGTGCAGCTTGCGGGTGTCTGCCTGGTTCCTTCACATAGACATTTCTCCATGCTGTGCACTAGGACAGGGTAGAGGATCCCTGCAATGCCTTATGCACCTCAGCAGGGCAAACGATACCAAGCAGATCACAAGCCTGTTTTAGAGGGGCTGTAGCCGTAGTTCAGAACTGCCTCCCAGTCCCCTGCTCCTTTCATCAAGCCCTGTGTGGCTCTGCTCCATGGCTTTTCCTAAGACATTGAGTTTCTTACCAGTTTTTAACTTCAAAAATGTATTTGGTCTCTGTAGGGAAACTAAAGTCAGGCGTTGCAGCCCGTTCCAGTCAAGTAGGAGAACCTAGAAAACTGTGATGCTGCCTCCTTTATGTCCTGCTGCAGATGCCAGGACATAAAGTGGTTATTTGCTGTGCGAGGATGCTACTGGTGCTCCTCTAGATTTAGTCTGGCACCTCAGCACCAGCTAGCTGGCTCTTCACCAGGACGTGGGGCATATGGGATGTCCAGATTCCGGTGCTTTCTCTGACAAGCCACATAATCCAAGGCTGTTACAGAGATAGCTCCGCTAAAAGTGTTATGGAGAGATTTTAGCCCAGAAAGCAGTCAGCAAGAGGACTGCCAGGAGGGCTCGGTGAGCCTGGGCTTTGGGGAAGGGAAGGTTTTTCTTTCAGGTCAGCATCTCCTCCAGACTGTAAATTTACTTCCCAGATTGGCTCTGCAGTACCCGGAGGGGACCGATCTCAGTGAGCAATGCCTGCACCCTGCTATCTCCCCTGTGGCCACCCCTGCCTCCCGCTGTTTGGGCTTTTCCTGGGAGCTGAGTTGGTGTTTCCCTCTCTGCTCATCACTGCAGATCTCATGCTAGCAACAGATTTTGGAGACGTCCAGGCCCTCTCTGGCAATGCAGGGAAATCAGACTAAAACACAAGGATGTTTTTTACCAGTCTCAGTATTTTTTTGCCTGCTTTTGTTTGAAAACCCACCAGCATTTAAGCACCTCTTGTTTTTCTGTGCACCGGTCCCCATGGCCCTGCTGAACAGAGAAGGGCTGTTCTCCCCAAATGGGGAACGTAAAAGGCTTCTCTGAGGTAACTTGTGGATCACATCACTGTCCAGCCAAGCAAGCCCAGTTGGGAATCATTGCCTTGTGTGACACTGGGCTGCAGACAGGACTTCCCTTCACCTTTCCATTCCATTGGAGGGGAGGTGGGCAAATTTCTCCAAGCCGCAGTCTATCCAAGCTGGCAGCTTCGGCCTCTGTCTGCCTGTTCCCATCCCTGCCCCTTTTCTCTGCCCTAGGGGAGGTGGAGCTGGCCAGTTTGCACATCCAAGCCTTGGTGGGAGCTGGTGTGAAGGCCCAAGACATCGCTGTTGTAGCCCCCTACAACCTCCAGGTGAGATGACCCTCTCACAGCATCTCTCTTGCGAAGCAAGAGCACAGAGGTGGATTCAAGCCTTGACATCTTCAGGAGTGGTGCCATGCCATCCTCAGAGGGATGAAGGTGGAAGTCAGCAGAGCCAAACTGCACAATCAGCAGTGGCAGCCGGCTTCTCCACATTTGAGCAGCTTGAGGCCATGGAGGGAAGAGATTTTAGGCAGATATTTTCCACTCGCAGCTTCAGGGCTTGACCTGTGTCAAGGATGAGCGCTCATCCTTGGGGACTTTACCAAAACAGCGCCATTTTAATCCTCTCCACCTTGTTCTCCTCTTTCCAAGGTCTCTTTTGCATCTTTTTCAGGTGGACATGCTAAGAGAGCACCTTTGCCACAGGTACCCAGAGCTGGAAATAAAATCAGTTGATGGTTTCCAAGGAAGAGAGAAAGAGGCAGTGATCCTGTCATTTGTGAGATCCAACAGGAGAGGTGAGAGCCTGTAACTCCGGAGTTACTCCCTGGGGAATTGGGTAGTAGTGGGAGCTGTGTGACTCCTCCAAGGTCATGCTTCAAGTGCTGTGGTTTAATTGCAGCTCTGACGGCCTCCAGCGCTTTGCTCTGAATTTACTGGCAGGAGCTTTCCTTTGTAGCCTTTTTCTTAATGACGGAATTCATTTGCTCCCACAGTCACAGAGGAAGGCTCCTGTAGAAGGCAGCGGGTAAAGCCAGGAGCGCTTAGTTTGAGGGTTTCCTGGCTCCTGAGGCCTCAGAAAGTATTTAAACCAGGGTCCTAAGAATGGCATTCGTCACGGTAGCACCACATTTACTGGAGTGCCAAGCACTTCCTGCAAAAGGTGAAAACTGGGAGAGGAGCTTATTTCTTGGGTTTGGAACCCATTTTGGGTCACTTCCCCAAGAAAGCAAGCCGGAGCTGGCATTCCAAGGTACACACAGAAAATGCTGCTTTTGGGAGCAAAATCTAGAGCAGAAAATCGACTTCTTTCCCATCAGCAGCTGCAGTAAAAGTTAATAGCTGGAAAAAAGCTGCTGCCCTGGAGCGTGAGGCTCCTTTGGTGGAGCCATTGCCTGTGCTGAAGGGTTTTGTACCAGCCAGCTTGAGCAGAGGGCACAGGTGGCACCTCTCCGCAAGCCACCTTTCTCCTCGGCATGGATCACTGCCGCTTCCAAACCCACAGTGAAACACAGCCCTTGCTGCATTCCCCTTGCTGCTGGTGCCCAAACGCTGGGAATGTGCTGTGAGTGCTCATGTCTGGAAGGGAAAAAATGGGGGAAGGATGCATGGAAGGAGGAGGCTTAGAGCAAGAAAAGCAGCGTTGAGGGAGAACAGAGATGGGGGACAGCACTAAGAATAGGCCTTATTCATGAGTGACTCACCTTGCTGTTGCTCAGTGGGAGCTGGTGCCCCCTGTGAAGGCGTGCAGCCCCCATACCCGACCCAAGCGCAGCTAGCAGCCAAAGCTCAGACACAGTGCAAAAGTCACTCATTTTCCAGGGTGGGCAGCTTCTCACGGTGTCTGGGCACAGCTCTGGTCTGCACAGGGCACAGGAGATGGTGTTAGTGCCCTCTGAGACACATGGGAGCAACCTGTACTCCTCTCAGAACTGCATTTCTAGCTCTGAAGCAGCCAGGGACCTTGACTGGCAGTGCCTGTCCCTCTGCAGCCATTCCTGATCCAGCAGCAAACCCTCTTGCCCGATCAGAGGAGTTGGCTTGCCCCTGAAGTCAGGAGAAACCACATCAGAGAAACTGGGAACTGTTCTATAAGCTGCAGAGTGTGGAGGGAGCATCCCCCACCCCCTCTTCCTCAAAGGCAGCTCAAACCAGGCTGCTCAGCCACGGCGAGGCAAGGCGAGCGCAGTCAGGCTGGTCACCGCACTGCCGGAAACATTAGTTTCTTCCCGACTGGCCTCCTTTTTAGCCGAGCTGGAAGCTCAAAAGCCACCCACGCTTCCCTTCTTGCTAGCTGATCCTTACTGAGTCATGTTGGCATCACTAGCTCTTAGTGCTTTTCTTTGAGAAAATGGCCAGGGAGCAGAAGCAAACCTCACAGTGTTGCCCAGATGGCTGTCACTCTAACCCTGTTGAGTCTGGGGATAGGTGGGGACGGGTCTGCAGGACATGGTGCTCTGGATTGCATTTGCTCCCAGGTCCCAGCCTGACCTTGTGTTGTGGGCCACACAGGAGAAAGTTTCTCCTCTCTACATGCCATCCATCCTCCTCCTGACCCCAGGAGCTAAGGGGGAGGCTGCCCTAGCTCTGCCTTACACGCAGTGAAAGGGAACAGCTTGAGTCAGGGACCAGAGCCCAGTTAACACTGACTCCCACCCATCAGCCAAGCAACCTGTCAATTATTCGTGCCAAATCTGCACCTGGAGCAAATGCTGCACCCACTGACGGTCCTAAGCCCCTTGGTTTCTTTCTCACAGGGGAGGTGGGCTTCCTTGCAGAAGACCGGCGGATAAACGTAGCAGTGACCCGTGCCCGGCGCCACGTGGCTGTCATCTGCGACACCCGCACCGTCAGCAACCAAGCCTTTCTCAAGCGGCTGGTGGAGTATTTCAACAAGCATGGGGAGGTGCGCACAGCCTTTGAGTACCTCGACAACCTTGTGCCCGAAAACTACACTCAGGAGGGCCACAGCAAGCAACAAGGTGTGAAGCTCCCCACGGCATCTGCCCCCAAACTTAAGCTGACCCCAGGGAGGAAACTCAAAGCAGCAGCAACCAAACCACCATGTCAGAAGCCAGAAGTGTATTTCTCCCCGAATAGGAGCAGCCCTGGGGGAGAAAGCCTGGGGACAAAAGACAGTGCCAACAGATTCAAGGCCATGCTGGTGGCCTTCCTGGAGAGCAGCGAGGTGCACTTGGATTTCCCCCCGTCCCTCAATTCTCACGATCGGATGCTGGTTCACCTCATGGCAGAGGAGTATGGGCTGCAGCACATCAGCACCGGGGAAGGCAGGAACCGGTACATCAGCATTCGCAAGAGAGAGCCTGCTGAGCCTTCGCTACCTGCAGCCCCCACTCCTAGCAAGCAGCCCCTCCTCCCTCAGCCCCAACACCCCAGCAGGGAAACTCCCTTCCCCACTGAGCCTGGAGGAAGCAGCAAGGACTCAGGAAAGGTGGACCTGAAAACCCTGCACTTAGAGAGCGTTCAGAGGGAGAAAGCCAGAAGGGAGGAGGCCAGAGCCACCCTTCAGGGCAGCGGCAAGAAGAAAGACAAAAGTGACACCAAAGGTAGGTAGGTCACTCTCTTCATAGCCAGCAACGTTAATGGTCTGCCTTCATTGGACCATGCTGCTTAATCCCCGTGGTTTTGCCTCCAGGCCTTGGGGATTTGTCTGCATGCGTGGAGCGTGGGCTGTGGCTCTTGGAAAGCTCCTCAGTGCTTGTCACCACAGCGATGAAAGAACTGGCAGGAGTGTACAGCAGTTGGCTGCATCATCTGGGCAGAGGAGTTTGGGATGCCTTTCTTAAGTTGGGGACCCTTTCCCAGGAAGAGAGGCGCAGGAGTTAGATTGGAGGCTCCCTACTCCCAAGAGTAGGGAAAGGAGCTAAGAGGAATACCTGCCTGCACAGAAGGACATGGCCACTTCCTGAACACAGAGACCGGGGAAACAGAGCCAGGAGCTGCCATCTGCCCTGCCAGACATGGTCCCTTCCTCTTCCCCAGCCCCCTTTCAGCACCCAGGCATGCTGAGGTGGGGCCTTTGACGCAGGCACGGCGGGTTGCATGGGGCTGAAACCCCAGACACTGCTAGTGGTGAATACCCAGACCTGTGCTGCTCCTCACTAGCCGGGGCCACAGCTGCGGGTCTCTCAGCCTCATTCTCAGGCTCTGAGCGATGGTTAAATAGTCTCTTCCCCCCTCTTCTCCCCAGGAAAGCCAGCGGTTCTGAGCACAGCAAGCAGTGTGGCAGAAGAAGATATCGACGCTTTGATTTCAGCTGCCATTAAAGCTGACACCACCTGCAGCTTCCCCTGCTGCAAAGCCAGCGTTACAACCCTGGGACAGCTTTGCCTCCACTGCAGCAGGCAGTACTGCCTCAGCCACCACATCCCAGAGGTACACACGGGGCTGGGCAGCCTGCCCAGGGCTTTGGACGCTCATGGGGCTGGAGAGGAGTGGGATGTGCCAAGCAGCATGGGTTTAATGTGGAAGTTTTCCCTGTCGAGCTCCCCAGGCAGGATTTTCTTGCAAGGAATTTAAAGCAGAGCCCTCTCTGTCAGAGCTTTTGCTAGAGCTGCAGGTAGAAAGGGGTACCAGGCATTGACATGTAGGCTCTGCACACCTCCTCCTGAGAGCTTTTCCTTCCCATGCCTCTGGCATTTAAACTCCTAGGTCATGCAGACAAAGCAAGGCAGAAGCAGAGAGGCTTGGGCTGAATGCAGTGACACCTGGACACTCAACACCAGGCTCTTTGCAGATTCCCTTTGCAACCCTGGGGATGAGCGAAGGCCTGAACCTGCGTGGAGCAGCACCATGTGCCTGGGGAGCCATTGGGCTTTTCCTTACATGCCTTGCATGGCATGGGGCTTGCTTCACACTGTGCAGCCTCAGCTTTGGCTCCCATCTATACCCACCTGACAGCAGTCCCTCAGCCAAATCTCTCTGCTTCCTTGTGGTGGAAGGACCCTTGAGCAGGCATCTCCAAAACCTTGCACCGTCTTACACCTCTCATCAGCTTCTCCCTCACCGCTTTTCTGTGTCTGCTCAACAGTCCTTTTTCTCTCCCCAGATCTGGGAAGGAATCACAGAATCACAAGGTTGGAACAGACCTTGTAAGAGCATCAAGTCCAACCAATCCCATCCTAAGCTAAACCATATCCCTAAGTACCTCATCTACCCTTTTTTTAAACACATCCAGGGAAGATGACTCAACCACCTCCCTGGGATGCCCTGACAACTCTTTCAGTAAAAAGTTTTTTTCTAATGTCCAATCTAAACCTGCCCTGGCACAGCTTCTTGCCATTTCCCCTTGTCCTATCTCCTGTCACCTGGCTGAAGAGACCATCGCCCACCTCTCTACAGCCTCCCTTCAGGTAGTTGTAGGTGGTGATAAGGTCTCCCCTCAGCCTCCTCTTCTCCAAGCTAAACAGCCCCAGCTCCCTCAGCCGTTCCTCATATGATTTGCCCTCCAGCCCCTTCACCAGCCTGGTGAGTCCAGTCCTTCTCTGGACTCACCCGAGGACCTCAATGTCCTTCTTACGGTGAGGAGCCCAGAACTGGACACAGTACTTGAAGTATGGCCTCACCAATGCTGAGTACAGGGACACAATTACTTCCCTAGACCTACTGGCCACACTGTATCTGATACAAGCCAAGATGCCATTGGCCTTCTTGGCCGCCTGGGCACACTGCTGACTCATATTCAGCCTGCAGTCAACCAACACTCCCAGGTCCTTCTCTGCCTGACAACTGGTCTCAGGCTTTGTCTTTCCTTATTTTTTCTCAGGTGCAGAGGTGGGCAGGGAAGTGTAAACCTCCAAGGCTGGCAGTGGAGTTTGGCATGCTTCATGGAGAGCTGGCCTCGAGGTTTGCACCCTAGGGGCAGAGCTGATGTGGCTGGGTGGTGGCTGTGATGAGAATGCAGGATGAGGGGTGACAATGTTCCAGTTAGCCACAGCCTCCTGTGCCCCTCATCCCCCAGGCACAGCTCTCTGCCATGCGGAGCCTCCCAGAGCTTAGCAACGTTTAGTGAGCTGACCTATAAATCCTCAGCATAGATTTTCCGCTTGTCAAGTGTTATCTGTTTGCATGGCAAAGAATGGTGGTATTTATGGTCATTCACAATCCGGTTGGGATTTAAATTTATTTCCTGCAGAATCGCCTCTCTCTGCTGAATTGTAATGATAAACAAGCAGAAGGGTAAAATCCACATCAACGAGTTTTTCTTCCTATTTAAAGCTGAACCCTTGTTCAAGATGTTCTGGAATAGCCTGGGACCTCCTACCCTGCCTGGCCCTGGGGCGAGGGGGGTAGCACATACCTGGAGCCCCTCAGGGGGACTGGAGACACCATTCAGGGGGAGCTCATGTCCCCGTTTAGCAGCCCCCATTGAATGATGGTCAGCCTGCGCTCCTGGTCCTGCTGGCACAGAGCTTACTGCCTGTTTTGAAGTTGGTCCAGAGGGTCTGGTAGCCATGGCTGGTTCAGACCAGGCTCAGAAATCCCAGTCCTGGCTCAGAAATCCCAGTCCTGGCTGGGAGCCATGTGCCAGGTGCTGTGCGTGGCTATTCCCGGCCATCAGCAGCCTGCTCCAGCAGCACTAGCAGGGATAAGAGGTCTTGGCACAACCCTGAAAAAACAGCGGAGGTCCTCAGCTCAGCTCACCTGCATGCAAACATCAGGTAACTTTGGGATGGACCAGGCAGAAGGGGTAAACTTGTAAGATCTTTAAGTTAGACCTGGTAGAAATGATTCAAGGTGGTGTTGAACGCACCTGAAACACGGCATGGGCTTCAGCACAGACTGGCTTTGGAGAAGGTTTGCCTGTGCAGAATTAGCGTTACGCAGCTTTCTTTTTGCTCTGAGTCAGAAGACAGCTCTGATGGCTCTGAAGAGGCAGAGATGTGGCTGAAAAGGTCCCGTTTCCCATGTCACCCTTCCTGTTTCACTGCTTTCCTCCCCCCGGAGCCATGCTGTATTAGTGCAACCATTAGGAACTGGGAGCTCGGGTTCATTTGTAGCTCTCCTGTGAGAGCTCTAAGAGACCCTGCTGGTCAGGTGGCAAGTGTGAGTTCCCCCAGATGTTTGGAGTTTGAGAATGAGACAGTTCAACTGTCCAAAAGGCTGATTGACAGGCTGTGCCAGTTCCTAAAGGAGAGGCATTATCTTTTGTTCCCTGAGAGAGGAGCTCTGAGCAAATAGGAGATGTTTTTAGGGTGGGTGCAAAGCAGGCAGACAAGGAATTCCAGGCTCTGGGAATAAAATCACCCAATTCCCATGTAGGTTGGTGTCCCACCTGCCGCCAGTGTCTGTTCTCTCTCCGCCAGGTTCACGGCTGTGGGGAGAAGGCCAAGGCCTACGCTCGGCAGAGGATCAGCAGAGAAGGGGTTCTCTATCCCGGGAGTGGCTCCAAAACCAAGTCCCTGGACCCGGTCAGGAGGGCCCATCTCCAGCGGTGCCTGGACAAGAAGCTCAACAAACTGACCAACCAGAGGAAGAGCAAGAAGAAAGAGAAGGAGAAATGAAACCAAATAACTCCTCCTTAACCCTGCAGTCGCAAGTCAGACTACCTAAACCAAAGATGCTATTAAAGCTACGGGGCTGCGCTGTGCTCAGGGGGAAAGCGGAAGCTCTTGCTTTGGGGGACAGACAGCACAGAGCCAGTGTGCCTCAACAACTCAGTGTTGAGCCTCCTGAAGCACAGGGCTCCAACAGGAAGGCGAGGACCTTTATCTGTCACAGTGATCGTATCGGTAACATAATGAGTGTGCACAGAGAGGCTGGAGAGCGCCCAGAAGGACAGATATTAAAATACCTAAAGCAGTCGGCTGTCGCTGTGACGTTTCTCCCTGATGCAACAGAAAGATAAGTGTCTGTGAGCCAGCTTGTGGGAGGAACTGAGAGCCCTGGTGACCCTCTTTCCCAGGGAGGGCGATGAGGAAAACAGGTGCCTTTAGCTCTGTTCTCCCAGACCGGTGATCCCTGCAGCTCGGCTCCAGTCAGAGTGGTCTGATGCATCCATGCAGCAGCCAGCAAGACCCAAAGCCCCGAGCTGCAGTCTGGGCAGAGGCAGAGCTGGGCTGTGTCCCCTCCCCACCGTGCAGAGGGACTCCAGGTGCAAGCTCTGCGCCACTGCGAGATACGGCCCCCAAGACAGTGGGCACTTACCTTGCTGGCACCACAGCGAGCTGCTCCAAAACACCCATCCCACTGCTCTGGGAGAGCCACCATCCCGTCCCTTCACTGGCTGTCCCTCTGGACAGCATGGTGAGGTCTGTCCCTCTCTGCTGTGTGCATCCCGGACCCGCCAAGGAGACGCTTTGCTTTTCTCTGTCCTGCCCTTCCCACGCAGCTCCTTGGCAGCTGATATCAGCTGGGAAAGGGGTCAGCCCTGTGAGCTTCAGGCATCGCCCTTCGCTTCCAAACCCCTTCCCTGTTCCTGTACCCCCCCCCCCTAATCTATCCCCCACCACCTTCTGCTGTTGAGCCTCATCACCACAGCATCTCCATCCACCAACAGTCCATGCCCTGTTCCCTCTTCATGGTGGATCCGAGCAGGCACTAATACATCCCACAGGTCCACCATCCTCCTCAGGAATAGCTCAGGCCACCACTCCTGGTCCCCAGGGTAGCACCTGCAGGCCCGGCATGAAGGAGAAAGTGCCGAGATGCCTCCACAGAGGAATGGCTGGAGAGAGGCACAGAGAAAAGCCCCAAACCAGACATGGCCCATCACTCTGGGGCTCAACTTCACCTATCTTGCCCACCAGCAGCAGAAGGCACTCGCTTCATCCTGGCCAAAGGCTTGTCAGTTTGCAGGGACTGCGAGACAGCTGGGCATTAGCCAAGCGCTTCTGTGTCTCTGCCAGATGAAGCAGAGCAGCAAATCTGCCCCCAAATTTCAGTGCCTGTTCGCACAGGCTGGGAACACCCTCCAAAAACCCTCCTCATCCTTCAGTAAACCTCAGCCTTCAGAAAACACCCTCCATTTGCAAACCCATCCTGCCCACACCTACCTCAGCTCTGAGCATTGCCTTGGCTCGTGTCTTGGTCCCTGGGGCTGGCCGTGTGTCAGCCCGCAGAGGGATGGCACCAGCTCGCGCAGCAGCAGATGGGACATCCGGGCTCCTGGAGGAAAAGGTGGGGTGGAGCAAGAGACGAGCGTGGAAGATGAAAATCTGTGTGAGCAGTGCCAGGTGTATAGAGGGTGGGAGGGGGGGAAGAGGCAGAGCAGTGGATGTGGAGGGGGAGGAGGAGACCAAAATCACAGCTTCATCCCAAAAGCGAAGGTCAGGCGGACCAGACAGATGAGCAGAGAGGGAAGTCGCTGCCAGCTCAGGGTACCACCATAGCATTGTCTTTAATCAAGGATAAATGGTTCATTCACACTTTTCTCCTGCTCAAATCATTCAAGCAACTGCATCCTGACCGCAGTCGCCCTGTGGCACGCTGTTTGGCACCCAGCCCCAAACACCCCCAGATCTCCTGGCCTGCCTTTCTGCCAGCACTCAGCAGGCTCAAGAAAGCCAAGGCTCTGGCACAAGCGAGGGATGGATACATCCCCAGAGCATCCTTTGCCCGCCAGCTCCATCAGAGCCCTACCTCCATCACCCTCCAAAAAAACAGAGTGGCCGTTGCCCCCTCCCAGCCCTAACCCAGGGTCTGGTGCTTGGGCCAGCAAGCAGACAGCATCTAAAGAGCTTTTTTCCCCCTCCCTCTAGAACCAAAGTTCAGCTTCAGAGTTAGGAAATTAGGGCTCTCTCATGCCTGCACCCAGATTTCAGTAAAAATGAGGCAGCTTTGGAGTGAGGGGGTCAAAGTGTGACTCCAGGGGCTGTAAAAAACCATCCTGGACACAAGATTTCTATTGAGTGAGCAGGAATTTGCCATGCTGTTATGAGCAGCCCCTGGGAAAAGGGGCCAGGGAGGGAAAAATCCGACCCCAAAAAGGCTGCGAAACTGCCAAAGTCCAGACACTCACCTTTCTGCTTGGAAAAGATGGAACGGAAAGCCATCTGTGATATGAAATTCTCTTTCTGCTCACTCTTCTCCCTTTTTCCATTCTCACTCCATTTCAACCCCAGAGCAGCACGCCAAAATCCCTCAAAACCCAACAGAAAAACCACAGACGCACGGAGAAATCACACCGTAACAGCACTTTATCAACTCCCCCCTCCATTTTCCCCTTGTTTGCCCAAAAAAAAGTCTTCCAAAGAAACCCACCCACTTCCTGGGAGCCCTCGGGGTCCTCGCTTGAGGGCACCATTGATTTTGGGGAATCATAGAATCATAGAATCGTAGGGGTTGGAAGGGACCTCAAGAGATCATCGGGTCCAACCCCCCTGCCAAAGCAGGCTCCCTAGGACACACAGGATGCTCAGAAGCACCGGGATGCAGCAGTTTGGGGAGGTTTTAGTGCTGGTTTTGGTCTGTTCCAAAGGAAGGCTCCAGTTTCAGTGGGTCCATTTGCAGCCCCTAGCGCATGCAAGGGTGACCCAGGTGGGGGGAGCCACAGCCAGGTGTTACTCCGTCCTCCAAACGTTTCAGCAGCGAGATGCTCTGGCTGAGGTGTGTTGACAGCTCTGCCACTTCGATGCCGCAGGGTCTCGCCCAGACCCTGCCTGGCTGCAGATGCTGTGTCGTGGAGGCTCTTGGCCAAGCCCCTGGCCAGGCAGACACCCCCTCTGCCTGCCGTCCCCAGGGCAGAGCCGATGCAGGGGTGCAGGACCCAGGGCACGGTTGGCTCTCCCCACCTGCAGCCTAGTTTCTCCGGAGTGGGTGCCACATGGAGACAGGCTTCCTCAGCGTGGCCAGCATCTGGTTCCAGTGCGTGATGCCCATCCCACTAGCTGCCGGACCGATCAGGACGTGACCCGTGTTGTCGGTGCGGCCATCCTCACCACACTCGGCCACTGTCACCCGCAGGGACAGCTCCTGGTGGGGCAGGACGAGGACATCACCGTGGCCCAGCACAGTCACTGACAACCCATATGGACAGATCCTGGAGACACCCACAGACCCCACATACCCCCCTGTATCCCCCACCCCATAACTACGCATCTGTACCTGTGCAATCCTTCGTGCTCACCCCAACAGCCATGCCCCCATACGAACCCCCATCAGCCATAAACCCCCGTATATACCCCCATACATATACATCCCTCNCCCGTCCCCACCCCAGGGAGTCCTCACTAGCGCAGGGATTTGGGGATCTCAAGGAGCAAAGGGATGTGTTGCTCCCCCGCCCCAGGCAGGGACATGTCCCCCAAGCTGGAACAGACCTGAAGCACAATGGCAGGCACTGAGAAAATCATGGCCTCATTGAACACGGGGTTGGTGTCATCCCTCTTCACTGCCGTTTTCTTCTTGCTGATCTTCCTCCCATCCTGTAGCAGGTACACCTTGACAAAGGGATCTGTGTGGTGTGCGGGGAGAGAAAAGCCCCAGGGTTAGTCATGCCCTGCCCCTGCGGTACGGAGCTGAGGGGGTAACACCCCTGGGGACCATCCTCGTAGGGAACCACTCTGATAAATATCCCTGTAGGATAAAGAAGGAGGAAACCCCACCTCCCTCCAGCGTGCAGAAGACTGAGGGACCCCTGCACTCACCCAGCACCCCCTGCTCACCCACCTGCAGTCATTTTGCTGTTGGTCCACACGAGGTTCTTGGCTTTGACCACCACCACTGTCAGGCGCTCGGCCGTGGGCAAATAGCTCAGGGAGAGCAGGATCTCCCCCACCGTGTCCACTGCCTGCAGGACACAACACACCATCACCCATCAAGCCCAGCCCCCGGGGAGTGGAAACCCCTCCAAACCTCCGGGCGGGAGATGGAGCACACCGCCCTGCTCGCCTTGTTCATGTCCTGTAGGTAGAGCCAGGCATTGAAGGGACGTGCAGCCAGGTCCAGGTCAGAGAGCTTGAGCTCAGCCATGCCGGTGCTGACGTTCCTCTCATCCTCGTCAATGCCGAAGACAGAGAAGCGCAGGCTGTTCTCCTCCAGCGCCGACGGGTCCAGTGGGATGGAGAAGCGCTCATCGAAGGCCACGGCGTAGGCGCTCCGCTGGATCTGCCGTAGGGAAGGGGGTGGGGACGGCCTTGATACCCACTGGGATTTGGAGCCACCTCTGATGTCTACCCTGCTTCTCTCATGGAAATTGGAGGAGCATGTGGCTTTGGGGTGGCAGGGAAGGACACCCAAATCCCAGGGGAGCTGGGGGTTCCCAGCCTCCATCCCCAGCAGCAGCTCCGCGGTGGGTTGGGGTAGAAAGGAGTGGCTGCAACCTGCCCCATCACACCACCATTGGTTTAATGTACAATGTAAGATTGGCCTGGTGCTCTCCAACACAAGAGCCGGGCATCCCCGCACCCTGGCAGCTTGGGGTTTGGCTACAGGGTTTGGCCAAGGGGGTGAAACCCCCTGGCTCTTGGTCAGGCATTGCCTCTACGTCACATCGTTTGCTTGGAGCAAACAGCAGCAACTCTGTGGGGCCCCAGCCTTTAGGGTGCTGGTTGCTGCCCAGTCCCAGGAAAGGGGAGGCAGAACTGCTCTGAGAGCGTGGATTTGTGGGCTGCTTCTCCCCCCTTCCAGCAGAGTGGAGCCCCCAGCTCCCTCACACCCACCCAAAAGCCAGACACAGCAGTGGAAGGGGATCCCGCTGCAGAACAGGGGGCTCAGCCCTGGACCTGCTGGCCTCCATCACCCTGAGACCTACCAAGCTCTCCAGCAGGATGAGGGAGATGATTCATCTCTCCCCAAAGACTTTCTCACATCTGTCTGTCTGTCAGTCTGCTCCTGGCCATGCTCCACCCCTGGGATGAAGGACTTGAAGCCCCTCACAAGGGGTGTCCCTTCCTCATCCCTTCCAAGCACAGGGGATCGAAGTATCCCGAGGGAACGTGGCTGGGCAGCACTCTGCTTTGAGGCGCTGGTGACCGGCCATCGGCCCCCATCATTGTGCTTCGGGATCTCTGGAGGAAAGGCGCAGCGAAGACAGTGGCTGCTATTTAAAACCAGACAGGCGGTAAGTGCTGTAAAGCATTAAGGGAGGAGAACTGAGTGTGTCTTTATGGCTGGTCTTAGGACAGAACCGAGAGTCAACAGTGCTGGTGACTTATAGTGATGCTAAATAATAAATCGCTCCAGAGTGTACATAAAGAGCCTGATCTTTGGATGCAAAATCGGTCTGTGGAAACACTGGAAAAGCAGCGGGTTTGTGCTGCTGGAAAAGTGTCCCAACCCCCGGCAAAAGGTTCTGTAGGGGATGGAGCTTTCCGCTCCTTTCGGGAATATCTCGGTTACATCAAACTGGCTGGTCCTGAGCTTTGCAACAAGTAGCTGCTGGAAGATAACTGAGGCTCCTGCTTCCCCACGACAGCTTTTGGGGTGCTTAAAAAGCAGGGGAGGGGTGTTCAC
Organism: Zapornia atra; assembly: GCA_013400835.1. NCBI lineage: Eukaryota > Metazoa > Chordata > Aves > Gruiformes > Rallidae > Zapornia > Zapornia atra. The sequence continues at coordinate 78,193 of VZTU01008634.1, forward strand.
CCCCAAAATGCCACTGGTACTGGCCCTGCCCATACAACCACCCAGATCTTCAGCTGCCACGTCCTACATGAGGAGGGAAAGCGTGGTGCCTGCTGCAGAAAGGAGAGGTGGCTGCGGGACATCGCTCTCAGGCTTTGCTGGGTGAATTGAGCATGCAGGGACACAGCCCAGCGCCGGCAGCACATGCTCAAAACACTCCCCAGACCGCTTCTTTCTCCACCTTCATCCCCAGCTCCTGGAGCTGGGGAAGTGGAGCAGTAAAACTTGCCACGAGCCACACTCAGAGATGACAGTCATTGCACGTCCCAGTCCAGAGGAAGAAATTCCTGCCTCTGCCAGGTCTCTGATGCATAAACCTGGCTGGGAGCCCCTGAGACCCCCGTCCCCCCCACAGCCCCACCACTGACTTGGGACGCTCAGCCAAGGGATCCGCAACCTGAAAGCAAAGGCTGCAATATGCACGTGGTGGTGAGTGATGCCCTGTGCAGGAGGGGTTCCCCATGCAGGGATTGGGGGCGGGGGGGGGGGNTCTGCTCAGCTGGGAGCAGGCTGATGCGCATGAAGCAGGACTCAAAGCGAGCGTCCTCCTTCTCCAGCAGGTCCTTGCCCTGCAGCAGCAGCACGTGCAAGGCAGCTGCCTTCCCATCATACTCCATGGAGACCTCCACCTGCCCCACTGTGATGTCCTGCCCAAAGTTGTTCCCAATGGAGGAGACAGAGCTGAGGGAGTCAGCAGAGATGGATTTCTTCAGGGGGCCGTAGGGGGCCAAGCCCAGGTCTTTGCTCATCAGCTCCAGGCTCCCCAGCTCGTTAATGCTCTCAAAGGTGTCACCGGACCACAGGCTGGGCTTGCGGATGAGCGACGTCTTCTCCAGTGCCTTCTGCGAGCCCAGGGCCAGCTCTCGCTTCGAACAGGGAAAGGAAAGACCTAGTGATGCAATCCCATGTTGTTGTCCCCCCCCACACAAATCCCAGGGACACATGGGATTCACTGGTGCCATTTTGGAAGCATTACAGCCCCAGGTTCTTTGCAAGCTGCCATGGCAACAGAGCCAGCACCTCCCAGCCCTATTTGCAGCCCCATGCTGCTCCCCCAAACTCTCCAGCAGCATCATGTTGCCACCAACAGCTTTTCCCTCCCAGTCTCCAGACAGAAACCTCTGCCCCTCAGGCAGCTGACATGCTGCAGAGGGAAAGGAGGCAAGCCAAACTTTCCACCTTCTCACCTTGTGCTTCACATCCGAATATGCAGCCCCATACTTTTGCTCCAGGTACCGGTAGTCATAGTTGGGGAAGGGGGATGGTGCTGGGTAGCTGCCAGACCGCCAGAGCTTCCAGAGGTTGATAGCTGCAATCCCCAGCAATGCCAAGGCGCCAGCAGCATAGATGCTGATCTCCCATTGAGGCGGGCTCGTGGCGACTGCGATGGGGGATGAGAGGCACCGTGAGTTGCCCACCTCCCTGAAGCAGAGGTTTCATCCCCTGCTGCTTCCATACTGGGAACTTGGCTCGAAGCTTCAGCCCAAGGAAGGGGATAAATGCCAGCGTCCCACTGGGGCGGGCGCGGATGGGGTCAGGCAGCGGCTTCGCAAGCCAAAAAGAATAAAAATCATGGTCCTCGCTTCACTCCTGTTCCCTGTAAAGGAGGGAAACCAGTCGCCTGCCGCATCCTTCACCACGGCAGCAGTTGTGGGACCTGCAGCTGCTGCATTCTTCCACCAGATCTGGACCCAACCCTTTCGCCAATGTGCTCAGCACACGTCTGCACCATCCCGTCCACCACGACCCCGCAACTGCTCCCTGCATTCCCGTGGGCTGGAGATGCCAAGAAATCCCAGAAACAGGGAAAAAAACCCGACCCTCCAGCCCAAACCCAACCAACCCACCAAAAAGCTTTTGGAAACTAGGGGCGGGGGGCGTGTGTGTGTGTGTAACCCTCCAGCCACTGCTGCTGTGCTCCAAGGAAGAAGGAGCTCAGGCTTGTGGCTGCAAAGCTGGGCAGCTGCCGCAGCTCTATGATGGTATGCTGAGCGGTTGTTGCTGCATTGCACCAGCCTCCATCGCACCGGCAGCTGAACCGCCACCGATCGCTCCATGTAACACACGAAAACAGGGGGAAAACCAGAAAGATTTCTCATTAGTGAGCAGTGCCAGGGAGTCCTCCCGCGTCACACCGCAGCGCTCATTCCTTCAGCAGCAGCTCCAGAGCCAGAAATAGCCTATGCTGGGCTTATTCCCACTGCACATCCGAGCAGAGGGACAACCTGCTGCTTCCCCTCCCACCCCAAACCTCCTCCGGCAGCAGCCAGCAAAGAGATTTATCCAAAGGCGCTGACTATTCCCACCCAAAGCACCTGATATCGGTCCCTGCAGAGGGTCCTGAGCAGCCCAGGTGGATCTCATGGGTTAAAGCCTCCAGGTGGGAGCCAGGTCCTGCTCCCACCCCACCCAGCCCAAATCCCTTATGACCTGCCAAGGGATGGGATTTACCCCCTGCATCCCAGCTGAGGGTGCTAGGGGAAGTACCGCAGCTCCCCTGGGGCACTCAAGAGACTTTCGGTGCCACTGCTACGCAGGAGGGCCAAAACTGGGACGAAATAACCTTTTACTGGCTCCCACTTCTGAATAACTCCAGGCACGAATCCCAGCTCTCCTGGAAACAGAGTGCCCAATGTTGGAAAACTTGGGAGTTTGCATCAGGACCCACACCCCTCCCAGCTCATGCAGCAAGGAAGGGTTTGTCTTGCAGCCAGGCTCAGCAGTGCCCCCCATCCTCACACCCCTCCCTGAGAGCTCTGTCCCCAAACCCCCTCCCCAGGGCTCGCTCGGACGTACTCACCGCTTAAGCGGAATCTGCTACTATGACTGTCCTCCATTGCAACCTCCTCCCCACTAGCCAGAGAGCCTGCAACATGTGAGACACTGAGTTAGAATCAAGAGCGGGGGGGAATAAAACAAGAGCTGCCACCATGTCTTTTCTATCAGGGGTGCCGAATAGCCACTCCCCCCACCATCACTCCTAACCTCCGCTCCTCTTCCAGGCACGGAGCAAAGGAGCAAAAGGAGGGACTGAAACCCCCACGGAAGCTGGGAGAGTGGCCATGCCGAGATGCAGAGCTACATGATTCACCTCGTGACTATTTATCGAGAGGCATTTTCACTATCTCTTTGCCTGGACATCTCCCCTCCAGCCCTTCAGGTCCTCCACTGCTTTTCTAACCTCTTTTGCCCCTTGAGGCTTGCACCTTGTCTTTGCCCCCCACGAGGGGATGCTCTGCAACCCTGCAGTGGCCACATGCAAAAGGAGTGGCCTGATTTCGGGGTGGCTTCAGGGCACCGGTGCTCTCCCCCCCAGGAATGGATTCCTGCAGCGGGGAAGCTCGGCTGCCTTCCTCTGTGAAGAGGTTGAGTCACACGTGAGATCCATCAGGAGGAGGCGGCTGCTCCTCGGGGAGCCCAGGGAAGGCATCGCATGATGCCGGAGGGGATTTCTCGGAGCCAGGTCTCCCCCACTCTGCAAACAGGCTTTGGGATCCCCCACAAGCACCCAATGGGCAAATCTCACAGGAAACAGGCCAGCAACCCCCCCGGTCTGCGCTGGCAGATCACAGTCTGTCAGTGCAAGGCCACAGACTGCAATTCCCACACCCCAAAGCTCAGCGACACATCTTCACTGAAGATCTCCCAACTCCTATTGGAGCCCCCCAGACCCTCTGCAAAACTCACTCAGCGCCAAAGCCCATTTATCACGTGGAAGGAAAAGCCCCACCCCCCCAATCCAGCCCAGGATTTTAATAGGCAAAGGTGGAAGCTGCAGTGCATCACAGCATCAAGTATCAGTCACACCGGGGAACCCTTAGGTACCAGCGGGAGGAGTGTTTCTTTGCAAAGAAATTGAGTCACTAACCCAAAAATGAGAGTGGGGCTGGGAGCTGCCCATCCCATCCCCAACCTCCTTCCACAGACATAAACGCAAGGGCTAAACCCTGGGTGAAATCCTGGCTGAGAACGTGTGAAAGTCGTATCGCTGGTGGGCTGAGCTCTGCCTGTAAGGTACAGCTTGTTGTTTAATGCTGGAAATCCACGCTAACACCTTAACGGTGCAACACTACAGAGATTTCCCCCAAACAGCTCCTTTTATGTTGTGAAAAACTACCGTCCCTGGTGAGGAGGCTCCGGTTCTCCTGATGTTTCTCTTTTTTAACATTAAAGTTTTAATATGAGGTTTTCCGGACCAACTTTCCCTAAGAAGAGTGACGATCCCTTACAAGCCCCTCCAATTGCTTTTGGAAATTTCCCATTTTCCATATATTTCAGAGCTTCTTCCCCCAAAAACACACATCTTTTTCTAATGAGCTCTGAGCAGCAACTTAAGCAGATTTCCAAGGCATCACCGAGAGAGCCAGGAACTGACTGCAGCGCTCAGCATAGGAATTAAATTAGGGAGCACTTTTCCTCTTAGCAAAACAACATCAGCCTCTCCTGAGTGAGCGAATGGAGGCGCGAGCCGCTCCAGGAAGGAATTTATTGTATTTTGCGTTAACTAAGCTCTTCCCCACGAACATTTCACTAAGGTGCCACTGTCCCCAAACGTGCCTCTCATATCCCTGTGTGGGAAATCAAACCAGAGGGATGAGGAGGGTACAGGCACCGTTCCCCCACTGCCAATAGCTGGCTCATCCCCAGCTCAGGGGGTACAGAACCCCCCCCAACCCATTGCAGCATCCCTTTGCTGAAGGATGGGGCAGCTCCCTGTCCCTTGGGAGCTGCTGCCAAGCTCAGGATACCTTCTCCTGCTTGGGGGAATGATAAAGTGGCTCTATGTGGGGATGAAGCCACGGGTCCCCTTTGGAAGAGGGGCGCAGGGGCTACCCCCAGACTTCGGGGGCGTTGACACCTTGCTGCTGTTTTCGTGGTGTGACCATCTGAGGCCTGAAACAGCTTGCCCAGAAGCCCCGGTTGCTGGTCACTGAGCACCTGGACTATCACGGGCACAGCCCCACACCACACAAACACTGCACCTCCCAAATTTCACAGTCCGAGGGATAAACCACAGCAGTGATTTCCACTTTCATCCCTTCCTCCTTGCCCAGCCCAGGCACCAACACCCGGCTGTGCTGTGCATTCAAGACCTGGCTAAACTCTTCTCACTGGTGAGCTCGGCCCCGGACTCGTTCACCCGTTGCCCCC